>JAODJU010000095.1:1835080-1847937 GCA_026776725.1 Gnathonemus echidnorhynchus
AATTAGAGCAGAGACTGTGAGCCAGGCCTTCTCATCCAACATCAGTGCCTGACCTCACAAATGCTCTCCTGGAAGAAAGGTCCACCATAAACACACTCCTAAACCTTGTGGACAGCCTTCCCAGAAGAGCTGAAGCTGTTATAGCTACAAAGGGTGGGCAAACTCCATATTAAAGCCTAAGTATTAAGAACGGGATGTCATTAAAGTTCATGTGTGTAAAGGCAGGTGTCCCGATGCTTTTAGCAATGTAGTGTGATCTGATGTAGGACCACATATGACACATATGAAAGTGACTCAAACTTGATTTGCGAAGGCTGGATTTGTGTGTCAACACAGCCCTGAAAACATCAGATCTGAGTCACATTCAGGCAAACAATCAGATGTGAATCACTGCAACTTGGTAGTCTGAACGTAGCCAAAGTTCTACCAGAAACTGTAACAAACTGTGATTACTGGAGTGTCGACTTCAGCGCTACGCATGGGAGAGCGACGTCTCATCTTACCTAGCAACCCGCCATAGGAGGACGTTTGTTTCGGGGGCACACCAAAGAAGAGCTGTCCTATCCTGTCAAGGTACTGCCGTGTTCCGGGGGGGCGGGGGGGGGGGCACAAAGGGAGAGTCAGTCTCATTACGCGGCTCCGCGGTACATGGAGCGGTCAAACGGAGGGCGGAGCTGGTTCACAACTCACCTCATTATACATGGGGTCCCTCTTCAGGGAGGGTTGGTACTGCTCACATAACACAGTGAAGACCGTTAGCTTCCCCCTAAGAGCAATGAAAGACAGGAACATTCCAGCAGGGAACAGGCAGGTTACCGCTAACGACCACTAGGGGGCCAGCAAGGGATTCACCCAGCATCGAGTGGGACTCGGCTGGGGAGAAAATCACACAGACGTAAAGAGAACCTTGGAATGCCAGAGACGATGTGGATGACGGCAGTCTGGGCCACTGAGCGGTCTGTCCAACAGGGCCGACTTGGGCTTGATGAGCCCAGTCTTGGTTCATGATTAGGGATGTTTAGCTGCCCCCCCCCCCACTGGTGAAGCACTTTAAAGACACGCCAGAGGGGAAGGCCTTCTTTAAGCACTTTTTAATCAAACCGTCGATGTCGCCTGGTTCCCCCCCCCCCCATTTTTCATAGCTCCTATGTGTTTATACTCTTTAATGAGAACCAGCCTGGTGACTGGACCCCACAGAGCAATGCTCGCCACTCCAGGCATAGCTGCAGGCTGCATGTAATATGGTCACATGACCTCTGCCTGCCCAGGCGGAGCTCATATACTCTGAATGTCCCCAGGATGTGTCTACTGCCTTAAGATATGGTCATACACACGTCTTTCTGTTATTAAGACAAGAAAGTTGTTTAATAATAATACGTAAAGATATGTGATATATGACAAGAAATTATTGGTGCATTTAACGCTTTATACCGCTGATGTGTACTTGCCTACCGGTTATGTCAATCCCTGTTTTAACACACAGCTGTGCAGCAGGAATCTCACGTACCTTCCCATACAGAATGTTCAAACGCAGCATTATTCCAGGATCTTGGTGGGCGGGTCTCCCACGATAAAACTGGCTGAATGAAAATACCACGGTGCACCGTATTACCCGGTCGTGCCCAATTTCGCCCGCCTATGTGAAGACACTTGATATTTCTTGCTCTAGAGTGACCGTACCTTTACAGGAAGTGGGGCAAGATACGCCAAAGAGGACCCCATTAGCCAAGGAGAAAGAGGTGAGCCTCGCTAAAGGGCAGCTGGCAGGGTGCCTTCCATCCTGCCAACGCCATCGATCAAAAGCCCACTCCCTCCTCCACTCCGCCGCTCACGCTCCATCCTCACCCGTCCACGGCCAGCAGCAGGAACCAGAGGAAGTTGAGCAGCGGCTGGACGAAGGGGGGGCCCCTCTCTATGGATGGGTGCCTCTGTGTGTAGGTGCTGAACACCACAGACGCGCTGCTCTTGTTCTTCAGGCAAAGAAACCTGGGGACATGGGGACAGGGCCACCAGTGACCTCGAGACCGAACTGTGGACTGGAGAAAACTACTTCGATGCCCAGTACTGCTGTAGGTAAACTGGTTTGCAGAATTTCCTGCTTGTAATCAACACAGTACACAGCCATAGAAGAAATTCAGAGACTACTCTATATTTTTAAACAAATCTGCATTTTAAATCCTGGTTTAATCCTGGCTCTGTTGGCAGAAGGCTGCAGCAGGTTGCTTCCAGGCTCAAGACAGCAGTGCACAAGAACAAAGTGAAGCGGGAGACACTGGGAACAACCAGAAACCAGCCAGGTAAAGGGCAGAAGCAATTTTCTGATGCCAGAGATGACCGTTAACTTATCCGACAGTTTCTCATGAATCGGAAGATGACATCAAGTGACCTTCAAAAGGAAGGGGAAACATTAAGTGCAGGTGTGAAGTACACTGCTAGGACAGTGTGTATCAGGCTCCTGCAAGAGGGACTGAAGTCCCATAAAACAAGGAAGAAGACCTTCATTAATGAAAAGCAGAAGGACCAGGTTTCAGTTTGCAAAAAAGTATATATTATTCACAGCCGCACACCCATAAATTGAGAAATGAGTGAGACAAAAAATTGTGCTGTGGTCTCTTAATTTTTTCCACGGCTGTAACTATGGATCCATCACCTACCTAACAATAAGAACAGAAGGTTTTGAAAATGCTTTGAGCAGAAGTATTTAAAAAAATAAAATAATAAAATCTGTAACTCTCACTGAGCTAACTAAAGGGCCGGGCTTTACAAGGATCAAGCAGCCAATCAGAGCCCATGTCCCGCGGGCTGTGGGGGCGGCGGCCAGCCGGGCAGCACTCACTGTAGGACGGCCTGGGCCACGAACATGTCCACCTCGCTGCGGTAGCCACGCGACGCTGAGTACTCCACCAGCATCTGCGCGCAGCCCTCGCCGTCCGACGAGTGCAGGAAGTGGTATCGGGACTCGCTGTAGTTTTGCTCTGGCCAGGGTGGCGGATCAGAAAAGCTGTTGACAAGCCACTCCCCTTGCAGCATCATGTGACCTGAAGCCCATGGAAGCGGTCCTACCTTTCCACAAGGTGACGGCCAGCAGCTGGTGCAGTTTTGGGTTCCCCAGCTTGCCGGAGCCCCCCGTGGACCACTTAAGCGCACGGGATACGAAGGCCACCCTCTCTGGGGAGTTGGGGTCCATCAGGCTGAAGAGCTTGGTTAAATGCTCTGCAGCACCATCCCAGCAAACAACAGAGAGACATCACCTTCAAACAGTGGTCAGAAGAGCACCCTACCATCTGACAGGATACAAGCCAATCCAATATGGGCACACACACCAATCTCACACCTGACACGGTCGGCGTGGATGCAGCAGGAATCACACGCTCCAATACAAGCAGGCACCCACCAGGGAAACTCACCGAATATCTCATCTGATACTTTTGTTTCTGACTTTTCCAGAGATTCCAGCACAAGCATGGACAGGTCAGCGGCGCTGTTTTGCTGTGAGGGACACACACATCTCACTGTCCTGCCACCCCGACCGGATGTGCGCTGATTAGGATTTATCATCATGCCTGACACAAACAGCTGCAAAGATGCGAAGACACTGCATATCTGAGTAAAGCGGCTTGGTGCAGCATTTGCTTGGGAGGGGCTACAGAGGACACAGTCAGCGCCCCCCAGAAGCTGCCTCGTACCTGGTTGTAGCTGAAGAATAGCAGTGCCCCATTATACATCAGCTCCCTGGCCTCCGCATGCTTGGCCTGTGACATGTACCTGCAAGAAGAAGGGGGCAGGTGCTTTATCCCAAAGCTACAGAGTGTCTCAGCAGTGGATCCCTCCCAGTCCCCCTGCCCCCCAACCACACACACTCAGGAGAGCAGCTTAACGTGTTAAATCTGCCTCCATGGGCGGCTTATTAATACGCTGCCCGGGGCTACTGTGTCAGAGCCCGGTGTCTGTCCGACAGCCTTCAGAGCCCGGTGTCTGTCCGACAGCCTTCAGAGCCCGGTGTCTGTCCGACAGCCTTCAGAGCCCGGTGTCTGTCCGACAGCCTTCAGAGCCCGGTGTCTGTCTGACAGCCTTCAGAGCCGGCGACATCGATCTCTGAACTCTGCTGTTAACTGGCACAAGCATGCAAAGCTGGTAACATGGACACACAAGTGTGACGGGAGTTTACTATCCGTCCATCCATCCATCCATTTTCTGTCCCAGGAGCTATGAGAGCAAGACAGGGAGCAACCCAGGATGGGGCACCGACCCATCAGAGAGCAAACTCACACCATCACACACACACTCACACCGTCATACAGTCACGCACCAATCACACACACACACCATTCACACACACATTCACCTACAAGCAATTTGGTAACTCCAATTTATCTTAGCAGGTTTTTGAAATGCGGGGCGAAACCGGAGTACCCAGAGGAAACCCCATGACAACACGGGGAGAACATGCAAACTCCACACACAGAGAAGCGGGCATGAGGCCACAGTGCTGTGAAAAAGCAAAAATGTATCTGAGAACAATTTAAGAGTCAGTACTGTTAAAGGAAACAGTTCATCCATTGCCAATCATAAAAAGCACAGAGCCAAAACACAGATTCAAAAGTGATCGTCAATAGGTCTCCTTAATAATATAACCTTACGAAACTCTTAAATTCGCACGGTAGTATTGGGCTCGAGGGAACATAACCAATTGAAATAAACTCTGCAATGCTGGTTTCACCTAAAAGAGGGGAACATATTTAAGCTGAAGTTTTAGGTGACATGTAACGGATCTGCATGGCTTGCGTTAATGTCCACTGGGAGACATCCTATCTACAAACCTCACCAAGCTGCCGGCCTTCAGCGAACCTGACAGCCCACTGATACTGCAGGGCTTTGCAGCACACTGCTGACAGAAAGAAATGCATCGCACATGGTCTCCCGTTACTCTTTGAAATTAATATGAAATCACGTACTTTATCGTCTGCTCTGGGCAGGTATCAGATTTAGATTATCGCCGAGCTATTGAATGCGTCCTGGGCGTATTTGGTGTAGCCAGCTAGCAAACAAATAACTTGTTAGAAAAGTGAGATTGCTAGCCATCTTTGATTTGGAAATATTTTAATCTTATTTTAGCAACCAGATACAAATTCCTTCATCTTAACATGATCGCTACGTCCGCTGTCATCGTTTCATTAGCCCTCTGATTTTTAAGAATTAGCAGTGCCACTAGCCATAACAGGATTCCCTTCAGTATACAACAACACGTTACGCAGAATTTGTGCTGTAAATAACATATGCTTAGTTTTACAGAATAATTACGACAACGGTATATGGACTACACAGTCGCTGCTTGGCAGTGGTAAATGTTGCTAGCTAGCCTGCTAATTCTGATAGCTTCACAGTAGCCCGGAGACGCTTCCGTGATTGACATGGACTCCGTCCAATCACGAAGCAGGACTGACCCCGAAAAAGGAGACTCTCTGCGCGACTGGCCAATCGTAGGCGCCGAAGCACCTAAACAGGGCCGTTTGGTTGACAGACAGAATGATCTGGAAGCGCAGGCCCCGAAGACACTAGAACATGATACTTTTCAGCTAGTCCATCGATAATGCAAACCTTCAACACTCACCTAAAGAACAAGGTGCGATACATTTGATGGGCTTCATAATAATCACCCTTTTCCACACTGGCTCGCAGTTTGCCCTCCACCCGCTGCACGCCTCCACGGTTCCTCGCGCTGGAGTTCTTCAAAGCCTCCTGCTCCGACATCATTGTTTGTGCAGCCCAACCAAAACCTCACCGGGGGAACGCGAAGCAAAAAAAGAAAACGACAAACGGGACTGATTCCTCTGGCTTTCCGTAGTTCTTCTTACGTCACTCATATTAACTAGAAATTGATGAGCAGTACAGAAGTGAAGTCTCATCCGTCTTTGGCCTTGTCGCTTTTTTCTGCTGTATTACAGTACAGTCCAAGATCAAAAACCGTTACTGGTCGGAGGTTCATAATCATACGTAAATTTATGGCGAATTGTATTTAACTATTTCAGTAAATTATGTAAAATTTGAATTTTGCACCTGCTGTCTACATATTTTTCAAATATTTTCTATATTCCAGGTCATCTGGGTTTTTGTTTTTAATCTGTTTTATGGTAAAATCCCAGAAGATGAAATTTTAGATCAGAAACACGCAGAACATTAGTAGTAAATTAGTAGTAAATTTTACTTTAGCAGAATGGTCTTGCATGTCTAGCATAGTGTTTACATTAGAAGTGTAACTTTCCATGACCAAGCTCTGGATCATATTTTTTCCTGGGTCACCAGAATTAGCCAAAGGTAAAAACAGCTTTTGTGCGTAACAACTCCCAATGGGGAGCAGCAACAAGTTAAAATGTCCGACTGACAGTTAAAAGTGTAAATTTATCTAGATGAAGATACATCTCTAACAGAATCAAAGTTAAAGAATTGTATGCACGGCCAATCTAAATTTCAATGAAAATCTCGTTGGTACACAAAAAAAAATTAGAATATTAATATGAAAGACATTTAAACACGATCTGACAATTTAACGAGCAGTAATGGATTTTTGTAAAGTATGATTCCAATGCAGAGGGAGGAAAAGTCATTTCAGGAAATCCAATCTTAGATAGTTCAGCAGTCAAACTGCCCCGGTGGGGGGTGTGTGTATGTGGGAGGTGGTTGTTTTTAAGCTTCACCATCCTGGCTTTCAGGTCCCAGAACTGGCCACATAAACACTAATCATACACTATGGGCACCCCCCACACACACACACCATGCAGGCCACGTGAATCTAAACTGCAGAAGGAAGCCAGAGACTAGAGAGAAAAATGCAAAAGTTCAGTTTTATTTGTGTCCATTAACAAACAAGGAGATGCACAATAAAAGTATGTTTTCAAAGTTAAATTAGATGAGACATTTATAAAAAGTAAATTGTATCAAGCCCACATTTTTGTAGAAAGAACTCATAAAATAAATAGTTCAGGCTGAATATGATTCTATAAAACACATATAATACAACTCAAGACCCAGTTCAGAAAACCTCTAACATTCTTACTTTAAACAGTGACAACTACAATGATTTGGCAGTGAATCTTAAAGCAGCACCGTTGTTAATGGATGGAACTATTAACACATCGACTCCCACAGCAAGGCAACTGTGAAGGAGCAGACAGTAGAGGCGCTGAACCAGCAGGCGTTCACATGCAGACAGGGCCGCAGACATCGGGGTTAGAGGCTTTACACTCCACAGTGCTTGGCAGGTGCTGCTGAGGTATGAGGTACACAGGAAAGCTGACTGGCTCCAAAACCATCGCCATTGTGAGTTGGGGGAGAATTGGGGGGGTCCAGTCCATACAGAACTTACAC
Source organism: Gnathonemus echidnorhynchus (assembly GCA_026776725.1). Classification (NCBI taxonomy): domain Eukaryota; kingdom Metazoa; phylum Chordata; class Actinopteri; order Osteoglossiformes; family Mormyridae; genus Gnathonemus; species Gnathonemus echidnorhynchus. Next base: position 1,842,446 of record JAODJU010000095.1, read on the forward strand.
AGCTGCTGTGTGCTTTGGATTTCGCACTTCCATGTCCAAGATATGATAGAAAAGCTCCAGCAAGAAGCAGCTAGAGTCAGAAAAGGAACAAGGCACTGCTTCCACGGCCAGTCAGGGCAGAGGCCAGGCAAGAATAGCCTTTAGCAGACATAAGGTTCAACATACAGCGAGTCAAGTGTCAAATCCAGGACTGGGGTACAGTGCAGTGAGGGCATGTGTCTGTTAATGCAGCTGCCCTCCAGTTTGAGCTCCTTTCCCTCGTTACGTGTTAAAGCAGCTTCCAGTGCTGTCTGACAGGGCAGTGTGGGCCTTCCCGCACCTCCTCACTGGGCGCTGGGCTCCCCGTGCACCCTGAAGCGGTACAGGCAGGTGTAGTCTGGGTGACCCCAGTTGGAGAGCACCTGCAGCTCGATGATCTGGAAGGCCTGCTCGATCTGCTCCTGAAACACACACACACACACACACAGGCTGCAGCTGTTCCAAGAGCCAAATTTGTCCCAAAACATCAACCTAAAGCAAGAGAATCACCAGGAGCTAAATGACTGCCAGCATCAGGAATGAGTGCCGGGCTTCCAGAGAGATCCGCAGGTCGGGCAGCCTCTGCCATGTGGCGAGCTTACCGATGTGGGGAAGGTCTGCAGTGACTTGCCGTCCTCCTCGTAGGTGTACTTCCCCAAGAGAATTCCCTCATCCTGAAGCTCATTCTCGAGTCCCTGCGAGACGCTGCAGTCAGAGCAATGCCGTAGCTCGCAGGACGGTGCCGTTATTGTGGTAGTACACTCACATAGACCTCAAAATGGCGGGGGGCGCTGCTGATGTTTCCAACCGGGGACAGGGCCTTGGCGAGGTGCTCCAGGGAGAAGGCCGTGGGGATGATCTTCCGAGACAGACGGATCACCAAGAAGCCCTTGGAGCCCTTGAAGGGCCAGCAGTTACCCGGGTGGACATCAGGCTGGTTTGGAGGGATGCAGAGGGGGAACGGTCAGACGCCCCCCCGCGTGGCTGAGGCCTGGCGTGGACTGGAGGGCCTCACCTGTATGACGACGCGGGGCGACTGGGTGAAGTACCACAGCGGCAGTCCGAACAGGCTCATGAGGGCCGACCTGGTCTCGAAGGTCTCTGAGCAGCGGGTACCCAGGATGCTGCCACCTGCGCAATGTGACGCGAGAGATGAAGACCCGCTAATGAAGACCCTCTACACACACGGGCCAGACCGGAGCGGCTCCCCACCTCCGGATTCCAGGGCGTAGTCCACCAAGCCCGTCTGGTCCTGAGAGTAAAGTCTCAGCGCGTTCTGTACAATCAGCTGCACTTCCTGGTATGAAACGTGGACAGAAAGACAGCACAGGAGGGGGGGTAATGCATAGGGTCCTCCTTCCACGTTTTGTTAGACCTGCCTCATAAAATTGGGCACTCGGAGGGAGTCATCTGGCACCACTCAGCTGAACAAGAAGCGACAGATCTATGGTTTGGAGGGGAAGCTGGTCGCTTTCACACTTGCCACTAGGGGCAGCAGACATCCTACCCAAGCTCAGACTCACACACCATACCTACACACATTTCTCTGCTGGGGAGAGACTTAAGAGTACAAGGGGAATAGCCCCCCCCCATCAGCAAATTTTATCGGATGCAGTGGACCTTGGCTTTGCGCCAAAGGTCCACATATCTTCATTTTGATGTAAGTACTTGTTGAGTCTGACAAGTATATCCCTCTAAAGTCCTTTACAGTGCTATATGCCAGAAGAGCCCTCAGTATGGGGATGTGACCATACAGAACAAAGTCAGCAAGACTTTCACCTCCTTGGACACGCCGGCGGTCCCCAGCCCGCCGGCCACGGGGCAGGACGCAGTCTGCGCACAGGACGACTGCTTGCTCTGCTTCACCCACAGGCTGACGTTCTTCAGGATGCTGTGCTCCAGGGCGGACAGCACCTCCCGCAGATCAGAGCCACTTGTGAAATGCGCAGACAGCCACGGCAAGAGGGGCACGGGCACATCAGCCCGAGCTGCCTCCTCAGAGCCATAGAAGAGCATTCGCAGCTCCTGCTTTACCTGCGCAGACACCTACAGGGGCAGCCAGACGGGAAGAGGAGTCACACGCAGCCGACTGCAGAGGCGGTCGGGGGGAAGGCCACTTTCAGCTCGTCGCCTAATTTACGCTGCAGTGCTCTACTGGTGTTCTGAACTGACCGAGTTCACACCGTTTCAAAGTAGCGCGCAAACAGGAGTGTCCCGGCAGCGCTCTCGGCTGCATGGGGACTGGCTGTGTCACACACTCTGTCACGCAGGATGTGCTGTGTGGCCTGCAGCAGCTCTCACAGTGCATTACTGTCCCCCGCTCGGCGGTTTGGGCCTGTGACGTTTTCCCTCCTTTTTAATCAACACAACACATGGCGCTACTGTGTGCAAAGAACACATATGAAAGGGAAACGATTCTGTACATTAATCCAGTCTGATGAGATTAAGCAGCTGTTACTCAGTTATATCTACAGGGAGAACTCAGCTGCATCAGAATAACGGATAGAGGAGGCGACAGACAGACAGACAGACAGACAGACAGACAGACAGACAGACACATTCTCACCCCATTTTGCAGAGTCTCCAGCTGCTCACACCTTTCTTGGGCTTCCAGCGCCCCCTGCAGGTCCTGCCGGAGGTGGCCGAGCTCCGCCTCCAGCCTCTGCACCTTCTCCAGGAGGCTGTGGTGGGCCTCGCTGTCTGTGCTGGCAGGCGCACTACATGGGGGCAACCACTAAGTGGCGCTGTTTCTGAAGGCACTGTATGTTCTCTCTGTGTGCAACTTACCTTACAGAAGGAGGGGTCACAGACACCTGCCTTTGTAATACTTCCTGTAAAACACAATAAGGGTTTTTTAAATTGTGGCAATATTCTACAACTTTTTCCATAATTTCTAATATGTTAAAAATCAGTTTGCCAACCTCCGTCTTGGCTTCAAGGTTTCGCAGCAGCGCCTCCAGATCAGTCAGGCGAGATGCGGTACTGCGCTGCTGCAAGGTGGGCTTCTCCTAGGATGCACGAGTCAAAAATAGCACTTTACCTTTGACACTCTGCCTCACCCAGTTTGCAATAACATTCATCACACCTCTAACCCAAACAAACAGCTTTAAACAGATTTCAAAAAGGTACAACAGTGAACCCACTTCAAATGCTTTAGCTAGTGTGCTGTGACCATGAATACTAAAATGACCACTTCACCCTATTCTTGAGTGTAGCAAAGCACCACGGCGTATCACTGTGGTGATAATTCATGAAACAAAAATAACGATACGTGACTATACATGAAAATCATTTGTTAACACAAGAGGGAGCAATAGGCAAAATCTCAGTTTTGCTTTGAGATTTTATTTTTGCATTTTGCACAAGGAGAACTGCAAGAAAAAAAATGGTTTGCAAACAGCTTTTTGTAAGTGAGAAGCCTAAAAAGGAATAAGAAGTCAGAGCTGAGTGTGTTTTCAGGCTGATTTTGTTGAATGTTTGTGAGTGTACTGAACGGTGAGCCCTCAATGGTCCACTGAAGAGAACGGCCAGCGGACCATCAGTACACCTCTAATATTCTTCCCCAGTTATAAGAGAAACTTTACATGGGGTAAAACTGATCGACCATGTTCTACCTGCAGAACTGGAAAAGGTAGCAGTTCACAGATTTCCATACAAGTACAGCTTCCATACAGACATGCCATTATAAGAACAAATTTTAAGCTGAGTTTTCCAAGTGGGAAGCACAGGTTTGATGAGAAAAAAGCAAACATGTACAGTGAGTAAGAAACAAGGGCAACAGTGTCTGCGGTTATTTAGCAGCAAACTGCTAGCGGTACTCTTCCTGTATCCTAATAAGCTTAAGAGTTTATAATGCTTATATTTAGTCTGAAATGCATTGTGTTAAACTGCACGCAAAACACACAGATGTACTGCTCACACACTTAGCCGTCCAGCATCGATCCCGCACTCAGGGACAGGCTTGTAGTTTCTGGGTCCCAGTCAAAGAATCACTTTGTGTCTCCCCACTGCCCAACCAAATAACTAAGTAACTAGCAAGTGGGAATCTCAGAAGATCATACTGTAGCCAGCTGGGCAGCAAAACCTGCTGCTTCAGCATCTCATAAATAAGCAAGGAGTTTATTCCGTGTGGTGACACCTTATAGCCAACAGGGGGCGCCATGGGCCCCATGCAAACGTGAGGTTTGAGTGACGGTAAAGATGGCCGCCGCCTGTGCTGACCGTCCGCAGCTGCTCTCCCAGCGCCCTGCTCGGCAGCTCCTCCCTCAGGGATCCCAGCTTCTGCTCCAGCAGCTTAGAGACCCAGGAGCCCAGGGCAGCCGGGTCCGTGCGCCGCGCCAGCTGCTCCAGCAGGGTGCGCTGACGGTCCAGGTCCTGGGCCTGAGTCCGAAGTCGCTCCTGCCGCCGCCTGCTTTGCCGTCCGCCACGCCGCACACTCTCCCACAGCTGGCTGACGCGGTTCTCCAGCAGGCCGAGGCGTCCCGCATCCGCCCGCCCCTCCTGTAGGGGGCAGCGGCAAGGACTGCTCAGTGTTTAACATTCCACAGTACAGGCTCTCTCAGCCTACAAAACTCAAACTACAATCAGCTCAATGAAATTACACACCATAAAACACAGGCGGACTTCAACAATAACATTGCAGATTTTATTTGTCACATTTGTAGTTATACTGGTAGTGAAATGTGAGTCTGGCTTGCTGCTGGTGTGGCGCAAAAGAAAACAGTTAATTAAAACTTTATTTAAATTTAAAAGGAAAGGTGAGGGTAGTGGGCTAAAACAATGGCTAAATAATGGTTTGAATCCTCAACCAGCAAGATACCGCCATTCCGTAGCTGTGTACTGTGTGCTGTGACATGGCAACAATGAATTATAAACTTTCACTTCAAAGAGAGAAGATAAGTCTGTATTTAAAAGACTATTCGGAAGACTGTGCAGATAGCATGTACGTTAAATTGAGTAAACCGACATTCAGAGGTTTATTTCTGGATTTCTCCACATGCTACCTTAGACACTGAGTGGGACGGGGGGGGGGGGGGGGCTTACGGCTGTGTGGCCCCCTTCCACGCTGACCTTCTCCTCCTGTATGGGGGCCTCCAGCACCAGCAGGCTGTAAGTATCCCGCTGCCATAATCCTGGGAACAGCAAGCTTTTCATGCACAGAATTCCAGAGGCCAGAGGACCCGTCCTGGTTTAACATTAGGAGGTTACAAACGGCCGGAATCCGGCCCCAATTCCACGTTTCAGGTGAAAGGTAGCTGAGTTTTTCTGGGAAAAGATACGATGTATAAGAAGTGACCCTTGATGGGAGTGGCAGACATTCACAGCCATGGATATTGGCACCTGTCCACCATGTTCCTATGTACAGTCATTATACTTGATGTGTAGGTCTGTCACGATAAATTTTGCTGGACGATAAATTGTCCAAGAAATTATCGCGATAAACGATAATATTGTCGATCTGAGACCATTTTCAT
>JAODJU010000095.1:1848037-1883226 GCA_026776725.1 Gnathonemus echidnorhynchus
CATTCAGTCGCGGATAACAAACAAGTATGCAAATGAAATTATCGCGGCCGGAAAAATTATCGAGGTCATTTTTTTTTTATTGTGCGATTAATCGATTTATCGACTATCGCGACAGGCCTATTGATGTGTCTTCAATGACACCTACAGACATCTGCATGCACCCTCCCCCTTCAGGAAAGCTGAAGTGTGATGTCATGACAGTCACACTAATAATGGGAAGTGTAGTAAAAATAGGGGTGTCAGATCAGAGAGGTTTCTTGAGTAGTCAGTCTGGGTCCCAACACACTTACACACAGTCCCCGCAAACAGACTTACCCAGGATCAGTAACAAAGGCAGCAGCAGCAGCATGAGTCTGTACAGCTTTGGCAGGCACCTGAAACCCAAGCAGTTTCACTGGAAAAAGTCTATTTGCCATTTTCCATTGTGGGCAGACATTGAGAATATATACACTGAGCACCAAAAGAAACTTTAGCTTGTGATGCTCTGCAAGCAGTTTAAAATGATAAAAGGGAAAGTATCGCAAGTACCGGACCAAAAGAGTAAAGAACAGTACCTAGTGTAGTGGAAACGTGTCCTTAACTGCATATCTGTCTCCACAAACTCAACCATTCGAATCTCAAATCAACCATGACCAGGTGATTGACTCTTAAGTACATTACTCATCTTTAATGACTATAGGATAATACACACGTAGAAACTGGAAAACTACCCCAATGAAAACTGTGGTAAATTTCTTTTGATGTTCAGTATACAAAACCCTTATCCTTAAACACATGAACAGAGCAGAAATGACTAATTAGATATAGATTATCAACTAAATTACAAAACAAAACCAAAGACTGTGATTAGCTGTTAGCATCCTGAGGTCTCACCATGTCAGGATAAAAACGTCGAGCAGAGACATGAGGGTGACGAGCTGGTACCAGCCGACCCCCAGCCACCGCAGGAGACCAGAAGCGGCGCTCCCTGCACACACAAAGAACAAGGGCCGCGGTGTAAGAAGGTCACGTTTCACTCAGCCTGTGCGCGTATGCGGGGCCAAGACAGGGGGCCACATACTACTCCACTGAATTACAGGCTGGCACCTAAGCAAGCAGACTGGGCTTCTGATCCTGAAGAACTGTGGGAGACTAGAGGAAACAGGGCTGTATATAAATTTGACTCAGTATTCCACTGTACCCCTACGAGAAAGTGAGGATAGGGGAAAGAAATTCAACATACAGAAGTCGTTCTACTGGTATGTCCACACCCTCCGCAGAAAGATATTTACACAAGCTGAAGCAGGATTAGCAGTGCAGGGAGACCAGCAGAGTCCGTAAGCGGGATCATAGCAGAATGAGAGCATGCGATACAAAAGACACAAACGGAGTTCAGCGATGCAGCCTCTACGCTACCCTCTACTGGCAGGGAAGAGAGAAGCCGTTACTGATGCCAGCAACACCCCCATGCTCAGTTTGGGATGGGGGCTTCAACGCAGGGGGAAAGCAAAAGATAATGACCTGGAGACCGTACTGCAAACCACAGGACCGAGAGCACCAACCGGGTCAAAATGTAGGCTGCCAAGGTCGCCGTCCACAGCACGCAGAGCAGAACGTAGCCTGGAGAGCACGTTCCCCGCACAGCAGCAATATTAAACAGCACAAAAAAAAAAAACCCTGAAGAGTCTGGCAAAGCTCTGTTGATAAAACAAATTTCACCCCAGTAGCAAAGTGAAGATCACACCCATGGGTCTGGGGCCGATTCGGAGCAGACTAGCGGGCCGGGAAGGTAACCTGTGTTAACAACGATGCACCACAGCGCCTCCACCAGGCGAGTCGCCACAGGGGACTGGGTGACAGGGGTGTGTGTCACTGGGTGCTGCTTCCCTTTGCAGTCGTCACCTGTTGGGCAGCAGCACAGTGGTTTTGGGGAAGTGTGCAGCCAAGACGACGACTAGGATTTAAAACCTTTCTTACTGCGATGCAACAGGCAGGTGCTAAGAATAGAACATGGAAACGAGCATGCTGACTGCAGCATGAGGGCCTGACTACGAGTTTTGCGCATTTGTTCCTGACACCTAACAGCAACTGGGCACGGCTGCAAGCCACGACACGGCTTTTCAGCACGTGCCTTCTGGTGCCCAGCGGGAAACCCGAAGACACGCAGGACACCAAGGAGAGAGGCGTGTGCCGGCGACCATGGTTTTAGGTTCATGGTTCAGTGCAATTTCAGTACAGGGGGGAAATAGATTTCGATTTGAAATTATTTCTTATTAAAATTGCAAATACAATTAAGACCAGTTGTGGACCAAAGGCAATGCCCTCAACATGTCTGAATAAAACCTAAGAAACACTTGTATGCACATTACGGAAAATAAAAGCCATGAGAAATGTAGTCTCATATCAACAATAATGAATTAAATCCTGCGTTTACTACTCAATATGGGCGCATATCTGCAGAGATAAACACCCGTATAGCTATAAAAATTTTTTAGCCTGGTTTGAGTTTCCTGGCAAAGGGCCTTAGACGCCACAGGGTGACTCACTAGTGGGGGCTGTTTCTGCTCTGCTCCACTCACACACTCGAATGTCGTCGTCTCAGTTAAGCCAAACACCCTGGATGGGTTTCCAGCAACACACCGGAATTCAGTGAAAAAGTGTTTCGGTCTTATCAACTCTTCTCCCATGGAGGTGAGATTTATTGGGAAACCAAAATGTTCCCAAACCGCCGATTATAACTAACCAGCTTCAGCCGTGACCAACTCACAGCCGAAATAAGCACGTTTTCCGGGTTGAACGTCTACTTGTCAATTTAGGTTCCACCCACATCAAATGTGTTCATTGGTTTCATCACGCGTACTGAAGGGCACCGTACAGCATTACAGCCCCTGAAGGTGCCAGTGCAGCTTATGGCAAATTCAGGCCACATGGGCAACAATACAGACCCCACCAAATCTGTCATCTTTCACAGAGGCTGGACAAGCATTTTCCACAAGGTACTAATCAAAAATAAACCATGAACAACTCAGCGAATCCAACGAAACAAACAGAATCCAAACAGATCCAACATACTGGCTCAATGGTAGCATGATGAGGACCGCAGGACATCCAGGCCGCGCATCTGCCCGTCACGCAGTACTTACACAGGTACCCGTTTGGCTGTCCAGCACTTGTCAGCTCTTTCACACTCATTCTTCTCCAATACCTGGTGTGGGCTGCAACATAAAATGAAGAGTCCCAGGCTTGGGACAACCCCCCCCCCTCCCCACCTCTCCCATCATTCCTCAGGTCTCAGGGAAAGCACCATGCAGATTGCCTGGATTTACATGGTCGCCACGGCAACAGCCATACAAAACAGGGCCATTTGTTTATGAGCGAAACAGGCATGTCGAAAAACAAACACGACCAGATCAAAAAGCAAAAAATAAATAAATAAATAAATAAATAAATAAATACTGGTGATAAAAAAGCCCTTTAACATCCTGTTAGGGAAAACAGCTGATTGTGAGGACAGAGTCTTTGGTCAGTCCCACACGTCACCTGCAGCAGTCTGTCACAGCGGCTTCTGTGACCGTCACATTGGCACCTTGTCAGCACAGAAAGCCGGGGTAAGCAGCATGAAGCAGCCGTATCTCACTCACACACACACACACACCAGCACGCCGCAAGGGCCCGTACCTCCATCCTGTGCAATGGCACCCTGCTGAGGCACCTTCAGCTCTGCTCCCCATGCGAGTCGGGAGGCGAGGGACACGGCGGAGGCGGCGGCACTCCTGCTGTACCACAGGGAGGCGCGGCAGAGGGAGCCCAGGACTCCTGAAGCGTGTGCAGCAGCAGACGGTCCCACATTAGCACCCCCCACCCCCGCAAACCTCACGCAGGACATGGACGCTTAAGATCACCCCGTCACCAAAAACTCCCTGGGGGATGGAAATGAGGACGTGTGAAGCAGACAAGGGGGGGGGGGCCAGAAAGTAAGAAGCATCCCAGTGAAAGGAAAGGCTCAAGGCAGCTGGACCCCGACAGTCATACAGCACGAGCGTAGCAAAACCCCGCAAACACACACACACACACGTTCACACCTTTCCAGTGAGCTTGTGACCATGCACTTACATAACCTACTTAATGAGGAACACAAGCAGAGGATTCAAATCAAGTGCAGGCATGCAGGCACCATCCCAGAGGGGCAGCCCACACCCGTCAGGGACAGAGGGCAGGAGCGAGGGGGCTGGTGAACAGAGGGGTTGGTCACCGCTACCTTTGCCTACTTTCTGCACCTTCAGCAAAACGGTCTGCACCAGCAGCGTCACCACGGAGGCGGCCGAGACGGCCAGCCACCTGCCATGCTGCAGACAGGCATCTGAGGAGGACGCCAGGATACCTGGAGGGGAGCGTCACAGCCAAGGTCAGAGGGCACAGCCAGCAGAGACGTGCCCTCAGTACAGGGACCCCGAGGGGGCCGGGGGGCCGCAATGCCCTACGTAAATGCTTGATGCTGGAGAACCTCCAAGGACAGATATCACACGGCACAGACTTAACCTGACGGGTTCTGGTTTATGTCTCTGGTGTCTTAACCTGAACTGCTCAAGAAAGATAATTGTATCCAACAAACACAGACAGAGCAGGCGGCTCGGAATAGATTTAGCTGAGTGAGTGAGACTCGCACGGACCTGTCTTGCGTTTCCGGCAGTACACCATAGAAGCGGGGGGGCCGGGGGCAGGGGCTGCAGCATCCTCACGGGTGTGGGCAGAGTGAAGGGAGGGGGAGTGGGCAGAGAGAATATCCTGCCTTTCACTCTGCACAGCGCAGTCATCACAGAACTGGCCATTCAGCATGGAGGTCTGCGTCTGCGCTGTGTGAATGTCAGGCTGGCCCAGCAGGCCGCGGTCTGCAAACCAAACAGGAAGGGGCCAGACGTCAACACTGACAAAGTAGTCGCATCTAATCACCATTTCACCGTGAGCTGACTGCGAAGGACCACAAAATAATTACCTCTGATCTCTACATCGTCATCCTCACCTATGACAGAGGGAAGACAAATGAGAGCAAAAATTGAAAAGAAAAAAAAAACCATCCCACAGCAGACATGATGACAAAGCAGACTACAGCAGAGCAGTCCATCGACAGCCTACACCCCCCCGACTAGTCAGGACGATTGTCTCTACATTAGCACCCAGCCAGGCTGTGCCGCCTCTCACCCCAGAAGCTGTCGAACAGCGTTCGCTCCTGGACGCAGGATTCGTCCAGCAGGCTGGAGAGCAGGGAGGCGTTGCTGGCTGCGCAGCTGTGCACACTGCCCTGTGTGTGCAGCGCAGAGCCTGGCAGGGACCTGTGTGGCATGAGCAGGAGAGACTGCGAGCTCTGATGCTGCTGCTCTTTGCGGCTCCGTACCGTCCTGGGAGAGAAGGTGAAAAGGGCAGGTAGGAGACCCTAATCACCAGGGATCCCCTCCAATAACCCACACCGGCGTTATAAAGAAATATTCAACAGCAACTGGGTTAGACAACGTGCTGCCTCAGCAACCATCACCAGGCCAGGCCTGACACACCAGAAGGACGTCCTAGGATCTCCCACGGCGTCCATATGCAATTTTATGCAAACAACCCCCTCAAGCCAAATAAACAAATTAATGTACACCACAATGTAAAGCTTCTCCCATCACCCATAAAACGGACAGGTAAACCATACCCCAATGCTGCATGAGTAGTACATAAAAATATCAACATCTCTTCAACGTGGCATCTTTTTAAGCATCGAGTTCCCAGAATCTCATGAGCGTATTTTGTCTCGTTATAAAGCGATGTAAGCTGCCAGGCCGAGCCCGTTACCTGGTTTCCCCGCAGTAACTGAGGGAGAGGTCGGCCAGGCTGTCGTCGCCATAGCGGCCCCCCGGCGTGTGCAGGCGCAGGCTCCGGCGTGACATGCTGGGCGAGCGGAAGGCGGCGGCGGCCCGGGGCTCCCCCTCGTAGCTGGATCTGGCAGACAGGGCGAGCGGGGTTACAGCCGGGAAGGAGCAGGATACCGGCCCAGCAGGGCGAGGTCACGCAAAGCTGAGGCCTGGTACCCGGGCAGCAGGATAACAGCTGCCGTAACGGCCAGGGCGCGGAGCTTCTTATAAACGGCCACCTTAAAGGAATTACAATGTATAAAATATAATCACTATGGTACGGCAGCAGTTTGTCAGGCGTATAAACTGCTCAAACCGAATGTATACACTGGTTACCGTCAAAGAGGCGACAAAAAGCTGTTTAACAAAGCCGGGTTTCCCTTCGCGTCCGTACAATGAAGCTCCATTTTAACAGCTCTTATAGGCACGAATCACCGCCTAAATAACGCATAATAATCCGAGTGACAAGCAGCTACATTCAAGCGGAGCGTGGATACGGCTCTTTGTACGGGGCATCACCCACCCACCCATATCCCCCTTATAACGGTTCGCCTCCATTTTTGGAAGGTAAACCAGCAGCTCGGCTCCGCACGCGCCGAGCTCACGCGGGTTAATGCCCCGCGCTTTTCGGGCAACACCGAGCGGCTGCAGTTGTGGTTATAAAAGAATTTACCGTGTAACCCAATATACCACACTCGCATTTAAGCAATGCACCGAACTTAGCATTACTTTTCTCGTTTCCCCAGTGTTAATTTGATTTCAAAACAAAAAATTCTAAAAACGCACAATAGATAAATCGAAGATACAATCACCCCATAATGGGCTGGATTTAAACTAGAAGGGTAATGCAGTACTTTGCACAGGTGCCAGACCTTGTAAATTTAAGCATTAATTCTAACCCAGAAGGCACAGAGCAAATATACACAGATCTCACCTGGTACGTCTGCACTGGGGGCAGCATTAGCTAAACTCACAAAAGGCAACTAAATACTAAAAAAGTACACCCCCCCAATCACCAAATGGCCAATCAAATAATAGCAATCTAAACTTTGGACTCAAATGGTGGATCCAGAAAATCAGGTTGCGCCCACCCAGTGACAGGCAGCACCTGGTGGTCTGCAATGTTATCACCAGCTACACTACGCAATAGAGAAGCTAGAAAGGCAAGACCTTCCATTGCGGCTCTGCCAGCCACTCATACTGCCTGGTCACTGGAAATACCCACAGGACAGTCCACCCCCAGCAGTCCAGACCGCAGCTCTCCTCGGCCATCATCCTGCACAGAGATCCCCTCGTCGGAGCAGCAGCTGCCATGGGGATAGCGCCGTGTGCAGCTCAGCGCAGACGTGACAGGACACACGATAGCAGGCACCACACAGGGGGAAGGCGGCCAAACACAGGCAGAGCCGACTGCTGCCTGTGACGGGGACCTTTGACCGTAATCCAGTGCCGGTTTTCCAGCCGCTCAGACCAGACGTCTCTCTCTCTCTCTCTCTCACTCACACACACACACACACACACACACACACACACAGCTGATAGCTGGCACAGTGCCCGCCACAGAAATGTTTTTTCAGCGCACTGTGTACTTGTATATGGATGTGGACGGACAATAAGGAACTTGAGTCACAGGCTTTATTTACACAGGATGAGCAGGCTGAGTGCTTGACTTCAGCTGCAGGGTCAGTCGCTTACCAACATCTGCTGGACTGATAACTACAGACCCCCCCCCCCCAAAGTCCCCCTCCGAAGTCACTTCAGGCCTGGGCAGGGAATCCGCTGCAGCGTCACCTTTCCCAGTGAGGATGAGCACTCATCCTTACTCATTTTTAAACAATTCATTAACCATTAACTAGCGGAGAATTTTAAAGGGCTGCAGATCATAACTCTCAAAATTGAAAAGCTGACTGATGACTGAGGCCCAAGAATGTGGCCAGGCCACGCCCCCACCTGACGCTCACCTGAGGGGGGACGTGTGGCCCGTGTTGCCAAGAGGGGGCGAGCGCTGACACAGCTGCCAAGTCTCCACGGCCCTCCTCGAAACACCCTGCGCAAGCAAAGGCAGCGGGGAGTCAGGTGATGGGGGGGGGGGGGGGGGGGGACCTGTCGCTCAGCCGGGACAGTGACCGTCACACATGCACACGCCGTCCCACCTTACAGCCTCTCTGACACACACACCTCACTGGGCTAAACGTCCTCCCTCCAGTGCAGGCACTGCACCGCCCCTCAGCATGTCACTGCACCGCCCCTCAGCATGTCACTGCACCGCGTCACAGCAGACACTGCACTCACCTCCACGTTCAGCCCTATGGCTTCAAAGTTAAAAACCTAGCCCAGCCCGCTCTTTCACTAACGACACAAACACCTACAAGAAACGTGGTACATTTTTTTTTTTTTTAACTTTATTTAACCAGGCAATACAGATTAAGAACAAGTTTCTTATTTGCAACTGTGGCCTGGCAAAAGGCAGACATGACTCACGAGAAATCAGGCTTTACCTGAAGCGGTGAGGTGAGATTACAAAATAGTGGTGTGTTGGGGGGGGGGGGTGGGCACCAGGGCTAGTGGTTCAAGTGCCAACCAATAGTGAGTGATAAAATAGGGATTTTTTTTTTCTTTTTTTTAGCTGTTGTTATCCTCGATTACAACAACATTTAGCCAAAAGGGAGCAAAGCCGATTGCCACAAAAATAATCAGTCTTGCAATTAACTTTGTATCGTTGGTGTTACCGAAATATAATATTCACTGTTAATTCGGCCTTTCATGTCCTAAAACAGAACTGATACCAAAAACAAGTTGAACAAGGACAACATCCCTCCACCACAAAAAAAGGCTATGGGCAACATGCAAAGTATAGAGACAGCAATACCCAGCATAAAACAAAGGTTATTTATACAGTTACAGTTTAAATAGCGTGGGTCTCTAGCAAACGAAAAATACATTGTCCTGTAACCTTGGCCGTTCAAGTGTGATCCTTTAGTACAGGCTACTCAGCGTTTCATAAGTGCAACCTCTAACAAAACGGGGTCTGACATTAAATCCCGCCCTCATACTAGATCCTCACTAATTATTAAATAGTAACATAACATATGACTACAAATAAATAATCGTTTGAAAGGGATCAAAGCGCGTCCACCTGCAGGTTCAGCTCTCTCCCTGGAGCGCGGTCCTGTCGACCGCCGCGGCTGCTGGGGACGCGCATCCTGAAACGCGTGCGGGACGCCGGATCCCGGTACAGCCTCCACGGAGGACAGACCCCAGAAATGGAGGACGTCGTTAGTCAGCCGAGGGTTTGCAATTCTCAGTCATCACAGGCAAAGCTGCGAAGCGGCTCCCCATACGCGGAGGGACGGAGCCCGATCGATCAGAGCAGCCCGGGTTCCTCCCCCTTCCAGCGGCGTCGTGCGCTGCCGATGTGACTCACGTGTGAAAAAGCAGAAGAGCGCACTTTTCTGCGTTATTCTAAGATTTCGCGTTTACCGCTGCGCCAGGCTGAAGGGACTGAAGGTCTCGCTCTGCTGAAACCTACGTTTTAGAATATGACCCAAAAAGTGTGCATCCGAAGATAATGTTTACGTGCGAGACAGACCTCAAAGCATTCCACAGAAACCCAGAAATTTCCTTTAGCATTTACAATTTTATTTTCCCCAGTGAGACAGAGCCAAATGAAATGCTGGAATACGATAATGCAAACACACCAGTTCACATTTGCTCCATCTTTATCTATTTAAACGACCCGGACTGACCGAAAAGGGGAAGTGGAAAAACTTGCTGTGGCATGGCAGCTTATGCAAATACAAGAACACGGTGGATAATAATTAACAATTCACAAGACGTGCGGGTTGAAGAAGCACATTATTCATTTAATTTATTATTACCGGGACCGTGCCTGCCCACCACAGGGGTGTCTACAACTAAGTCATAGAAAAAGGTAACCAGAAACTTAAAGCCCTTGCTCAAATCCCAAAGAAGCCGACGCGCTTAGCATTAGCGACCTATTTACATTTTTCCTGTCCGGGAGTTTCGTAAACCGTAAAAATAAAGTTTACAGTTCACTGACAGTGAACGCAAATTGTGTCAGAGTAGAAATGAGGGAGTTCATAACCTGTCTGACTTTTCTCGTTATCCTTTGTTAAAAGATTCCGTGATCTAGACCTATAATAGTTGCTTTTTCTGACCTTTCCCCTTTATCATTTTATTCCATGTTCCCGATAATTAGCATCATCGTCTTAGAAACGCATTTAGTACTTTGTTCAATATATATACTGAATACCAACATCAGAGTTACACTTAGGATAAATGCTTCTGCATTACATAACGACTGAAAACTCGCGTTCCCAAAAGTATAATTACTAATGCTTTCTGAACTAATTAACCAGAAATAATAGCGCTGCTATTAATTAACCCAATGAGTAGAATTAATCACCACTGTGCCAAGACATTTCCCCGATTAAGGTTGTGATTTTTAAAGGGTAACATGGCGCAATAGCTCTCTGAAAGAAAAAAACAACATTTATAATTTAGGATTCCTAAAAAGGTGCCTCAGACTATGAAATCATAGCATCTCAAAAATGCAATGACTCTCTTCCATAAATAGTTCGACAAATATGCAGGCTGTTGTAGACACATCAAAATTAAGTAATCCCCTGAATACCTAATTCTATAAATACGTGATTAGAACGCAAGCGAATAGCCAAGATATCCAGTTTACATAGAACCAGTCATTAAAGTACAATGCCACAATACAGTCTTTCGCTCAGCAAACAGGATAACCCCGACATCATAGCAGAGTACCTAACTATAGTTACTTAGGATGTCCTGCAAAATTCACCCAGCTCACATTAATTAAGATCTGGCTGACAAACACCGAAAAACCACCACAGTCGTGGCAGTCAACACAGGCACCTTAATTAGGAAGTTGTTGCCAAATCACTTACTATATATATGTTTTTGTGGTGATTCCAAGTCAGCTTGAGTTCTCTTTTCCGCCGTAAATAAACCGTGATACTAACAAGGTATTTCACTTAAAATGTTTTAAAAGATTCAAAGCGGCGAAAATATATGGGACCTCTGCTATTACACCGTTATATGTTATATGACACAACCCTGACTGGCTTTAACTAGTTATACTTCTAATCAATAAAATCCACAAAGCCAGTTTAATTACAACCTATTCGATCCAAGCTAAAGAGCAGCGATAAACGCGTCACCAAACGGATATTACGTTTCTCCGCCAAAGAGCCGCTTTAATTAAGCTGCTCTTAATTATAACAATGCTGTAAACTATATAATTTGTCACATCACGAGACGCTAATATGTGTTTTGATCTATTTTAATTTGATATTATATTAAGTATTGATTTTATTAGATGCCCGCCCCAAACAAAAACTAGGACTTCGGATAAAATGTCATATATTATTGGCTTGAACATCAGCGTGCTGCAGCATTCGGAGTCTGAGTCACCGCCTCTCTGTCTCTGCCCGCCGCCGTAGTTACACTCTGCACTCGCACCTGACCCTGACTTTATTCGCGATATAGCCCATGATGATAAAATCTTATTTTACGAATGAGGCCTGTTTTTAACTAGCCCCAAACACCGCCACCCTATTTCAAAACTATCGTCAAACCCAACAACCCTGCCTGCGGTGGGCGGCAATACGCTGTCAGTCACCGACTGTAAGCCAATTGGAGGTATTATCTTCATAACTGTAACGTCCAGGGGGCGGGATCATGGCGGTTGCTAAGAGGCGCTGTTGCCGCCGGAAGTTGACGTGCGGGAGCGGGAGTCAGATGAAGTACAATACGGACTGATTTAGCAATGCCAAATAAAATCATTTAGTGGCCCCGGCCATCTCATCTCTGTATTTCCCTGCCACCCTCCCCAGAAAAGAGACGCGACGAGCGAAGCGGCGACCTCGGCATGAACGTGGATGATCAAGCGCCAAGGTAAAGGAAATGCCGCCTCGTTTATAATCAGTTCCGTGTAGGGCCGGCATAACTGTCAGAGGCATCGCGATCCATGCTGTCCCGATCCGCCTTACTGTCACACAGCTAGCTGGCTCTCTCCTTTTATATTTTTGTTCTGTACTCAAACTGTATAACGCACAGACCCAGTCAGTATTTTACTAGTCTTAGCCTGCGGGAAATGCCATGGCGATCTGCCACCTTTAAATGACTGGCCATAGCATGGCGCTGCTTTATGGTGCTATGGAAACAAAGGCGCAGCGCAGACGCAACTAATCCGGTAACTAGTGACTACAGGAGACATTCAAAGCAGATGCCGTTAGCCGAGCCGCACTGGACTGCAGCGCTCCTCCAGGGCTGGGGATTTCCCCCGCTGCCTAAAGACACGCAAGCTAATTGGTATCTAAGAAATCCCCGTGTGTGTAGCTTTGTAAGAAAAAAGTCATGGTTTATGGGATTAATTAAAATAGCAGGTGGTATTTGAGTATATGGTTACAAGAAGTTACACTTTACCCGTGTCAAATATACTTTTTAAAAATTAAGCTGTGAAAATGTAATACAATTACAAGAGAGCACGGGATATAACAGATGGCAAAATAAAATGTACAGTTTCCAGTGCTGTTTTTGGGTTTAGATGTCAGCGTTTGCTCCTGTCACTTGCTGGTGTGCTGCGTCATGCTCCTCTGTCCGCTGAGGGACTCTGCTGGGCACCGTAGGACTCGCTGGTGTGCAGTCTGGGAGGGCAGTCTGGGAGGGCAGCAGGATGTAGCCAGTCTGCTTCTCCCTTTGTCGCACCGTGCAGCACGCCGGCTGGGGGGCCGCGGATGGAGAGCTATGAGGAGTTCTGCTCTCGGAGTCTGGCCAAGCTGCAGGCGGAAGCTGAGCATCCGGAAGCTGAGCATCCACCATGCCACCGCTCTGCTGGGCCATCGGGGGCGTCGCGTTCCAGCATCCGCTTCCACGGGGTGGCTGTGCTGGCGCCTTTGGTGAGCTCCAGCCCGCCCCATTCATCTCTCATTTTACCCATCAGGAGCTAAAGAGTCAAGCCAGTGATCCAGGGTCAGACCTTTTCACCATGTCTACCTGTATTTAAAGGCTTCTGCACATCCTTGACCTCCGTTTATTCATGCATAACAGAGCACTGTTGGCTTCCTTCTATCGCCCCAGTCAGGGGGTGGTCATGTCGTGTTCCTGTGCTGTTTGGGTTAGTCTCCAGGCCCCCCAGTTTAGAAGCTGGAGGGATGTTGTATTTATTATTAGAGGAGTGTATCTCTCTCTCTCTCTCTCTCTCTCTCTGTTTGGTTCTGTCCTTATCCTGTTGCCTAGTAACCAAACATGATGCTCATTGGTGTAGCTGTTGTTGATACTGTAGCAGTTGTAGGCGGTTTAATCGTAGTTGGACACGCTTACTGACTGCCACACTCGCAGCCTGGTGCTGATCTCTCTGAGTAGCCGGAGGTCAGCTCTGTGGTTTCCAGGGACACCTGCAGGTTACTGACTACTAACCTGCACTTCATGCATTCATTATGCAGAAAAATGCAAGTGGCTGTTGGTGTCACCTTAAATCATAGATGGAAACGTGATCATTTCTGCCCCTCACTTTCCTGCCTGGAATGCCGCTACGTGCTGCTTGGTCCTGAGTCGAGCAGGTGATCTGTTTGTCCTGCCATTATGTGACGGGAAGCAGATCACTCCGCATCGGCTGACTTTATCTCGCATCTGTGTGGCGCGTGACGGTTGGCAGTATGACAGTCCTGTTGAGGCGTCTCCCGTGTTGCCAGGCTGCCAGTGGGTCGGGCAGTAACTGTCCTGCGTGTTAGACAGGTCCCGTCTCCCAGCGATGCTGAAACGGTAACTAGCAGGCGCAAAGACAGCTCTCCTTCCAGTTAATGTCAGAGGTCTGGCCAAGGGGGGTCCTCACCACTGGGAGGTAAACGAAAGCTTTTAATGGTTTCTCGGTAACTGAAATAAGGGTGACGACAGCGTGTGTTTAAATTACTCAGCCGTGACAGAGCTTAGGGGGAATGGGACAGTCATTGGAGGAGGGGGGGGTCCGGGCTCCCAGGGATCCATCTGGAAGCTTCTGCAGTGTGCAGTGTTTGGTGTTGCTGTGGAGAGCGAGCATAGCTGCTGCTGCTGCACTGACATGGTCTATCCCCCCCTTTCCCCCCAACCCCCCACCCTCAGCTGAGCGAGCAGCAGCGCCTGGAGATGAAGCAGCACCGGCAGAGGGCCCTGAAGCTGGAATCCGACCTGCAGAGTCTGCGCAGGTCTGCGCTGCTGGCCCGCGTCCAGAGCATCCTGGATAGCGTGAAGGTGAGCCCCTCTGCTCCGCCCCCACATTCACCCTCTCTGTTGAGCCTTTTTGAGCCCTCTGATTCTGTGAAATGAAGGATAACACTGCAGATGCTACACACCATTCTGTCAGCGTGAAAAACACAGGACTGTTTGTCTGCCAGAGCTGGGCGGGACTCTAAACACTGCTGGCCATATTGCCATGAGCACAGGATCCTGGGATATTTGGGTTCTCAGTCTTCTATAATGTCCCCTTGGGCTTCAGCCTGGGAAAACCTGTGCATTTAAGCACTCCTGGTCACATGGGAGTAATTCCCCTTTAGCCGCTCTGGCTCAGTGGATTAGGCCTTTTTGTCTGTGATCAGAAGGTCAGTGGTTTGAATCCCGGGGATGATAGACCCCTTAGCAAGGTCTTTAAAGCCCAGTGACTGGAGGGTCACTGGATGCTGGCCGGCCCAACGCCGTGACCCCTCTATATTTGCGTTTGTGTCTCGTGGAGAGCAGAATAGTGATGAGAAATCACTATTCTGTTCTATATATTCACTCCTTGTGCCTCCTGGAGCAGTTGAACCGAAGAGGATGCATTAGTGTCTCACTATTCACACTGACTCACGAATTATGTTCCCAAGCTGGGAGAAATGTAGCAGCTTCAGTCTCTACAAGCTGCTCAGTCACCACTGCCTTGTTTAAGACGGCCGGCTGGGGGGGGGGGGGCATGCTTGGTGTCCCACCCAGTGCCCACTTTGGCTGCATGGTGCGATGGGCTGCCTTTGTTCATGTATGAGAGCACTGGCACCCCACTGGCGCCCCCCTGGCACATGCCCAGCACTGGCGCCCCACTGGCACATGCCCAGCACTGGCGCCCCACTGGCACATGCCCAGCACTGGCAGTGTTTCTGAGACTGATGTTGTCAGCGTTTGCTTCTCTTGTACTTTACTGTGGTATAATGAGGCTTTGGATCCTGTCCACATGCTTTTTCTGGAGTCCCATCCCAGCTCTGTCTGCCCAGCGTGTCTCTCCCCGTCTTGCAGGTGCGGCAGACAGCAGGGGAACCACTGGCGCTGGACCCTCCTGCCGTTTGCTCCCGGGAACCGGATCTCCAGAACGCGCTTGACCCTCCTCCAGAGCCGAGAGGCCTATCAAGGATCGGGTTGGGTAGCCAGACTGCAGGAGCCGGTGCTGAGGCAGAGCAGCGGACGACGAAGGGCCCCGTGCAGCTTGATGGGGCAAAGGGAGGAAGAGGGGAGGAGGAAGAGGAGGACAGTGAAGGAGGACAGAGCTGGAGCCTGCAGGTCCTGCTGAGATACTCCAAAGAGCTGCTGGAGGAGGAGCAGGACCGCAAGCGGACCCAAGCCATCAACGGATCCGTGCCCTCAGCTGAAGAGGCTCCTCTTAAGGGAAACGAGCCAAGCACTGCTGGGGCCACTTCTGGGCCTTCATACAGTCCCCTCAGTCCTGCCGGGGCCCAGCCCAGCTTTAGCCCCTCCCACAGTCTAGTCAGCTCCACCCAGCCGCATCACAGTTCTAACTCCACCCAAACTCCATTTAGCTCCACCCAGTTCCAGCCCAGTGCTAACTCCACCAAGCTCCAGAACAGCCGTTGCCCCACCCATAGCCCTCTCGGCTCCCCCCAGCTTCAGTCCAGCCCTAGCTCCGCCCACAGTTCTGTCAGCTCCACCCAGCCAAGCCCTAGCCCCACCCACAGAGCTCTCAGTCCTGTCCGGGTGCAGCCCAGCTCTTCCCCAGACAGCTTCCCAGACTCTCTGCTCGGCTGTACACCACACAGCCTGACTGGCTCATACGCCCAGCTGCCCTGTCCCGAGCCCAGCCTGAGCCCCCTCCCTCACCGTCGCCGGCCACGCCCCGTTTCTGCCGGAAACATCCTCATCTCCTGTCCTATGAGCGCCGCAGACCTCAGTCCCCAAAAGGCCCCAGAAGGGCAACCATTGGCAGCCTGGGGACCAGGTGTTTCTGCCTCTTACACAGACTGGAGCACACCGGACCACCCCTCCACTGTCGACTCTCTGCCGCCCTCCACAGGCAGTGGTTGGCCTTGCAGCCCCTCCTGCCTGAGTTCAGTCCACAGCACGAAGAGCCCTCCCACATCCAGCCCGTTATTGAAAGACGGCATCACGCCGGACTTCCGCAGACGCTCGCAGACACTGGACAGTCAGCTGTGCCTCCCTCAGCCGGCCGAGCAGAGCCGGGAGAGAGTGTCCCGTTTCCTGTGCGGACAGCCCCAGCTGGTCCCCAGCCGCCGCTCACCACCCGCGCCTCTCAACCAGTCGTACGATGTGGAGAGCCCCACCCCCATGCTGCAGCGCCCCCACGTGGACTCAGACCCCCCTCCCAGAGATTCCGGGGCAGGTGCGGGACACCAGAGTGCTGTGGTCCCACCGGGGGGGAGACAGGACCCCAGTGCAGGTGATGCATGCTGTACGATCGTCTGCTGCTCAGTACAATGCAGTTTCTCCACATGCAGCGTTTGCATCGGCGGGTTAGGGTGCTGCGTCTGTCATCAGGTGGTCGTCAGTTCAAATCCCAGTGTCAGCTGAATGATGTCACTGTCGGGCCCCTGAGCGAGGCTCTTAACCCAGGGACTGTTTGATCCTGCTTCCTCAAATGTTGATTGCATTGGACAAATGTCTGCTAAGTAAATGAAATGTAAATAAATAAATCGGTATAGTGCTAGTGATCATGATAGTATTTTATAACTGCTCCTTTGTGCAGTGATTTCTGCATTTTAAGCTCGATTGTTAGTACTGCCGTGTAGAATCTGCAGCTAAATCCATACATGGACATTCAGAGCTGCCTTTGTGTGTGTGTGCGTGCGTGCGCGTGCGTGCGTGTGTGTGTGTGTGTGTGTGTGTCTCACAGGCGAAGTTCAGTGGCAGCTACAGGCCCTGGAGGAGTTACAGTGGCGCCTGTGGGAGGATCATGCCCAACAGCTGTCTCTACTTAAAGCCGAAAAGGAACGGGAGCAGCAGCGCCTCCAGCAGGTTGGAATGTGACATCACAAATTAATAAAATGCATAGATTACTTAAGGTAGCCTCACTCAGAAGGATTTTGGTTGTTTATTGTCTTTGCCCTGTGGCTGACTGTGTGTGGTAGCTGGAGGAGGGCAGGAGGCCAAAGGAACAGAGTGGAAAGCTGGTCCAGGCTGAGGCCACCGCGCCCCAGCGGAAGGCCCTGAATGACAGCTGCCCCCTGAGCCCCATGCCCCTCCCGGACAGATCCCCCGGGCTCAGCAGTCACAGCACGGGTATGCAGGCACTGTGTGTGTCACTATAGGGACAGTACTCAATGCACCAGAGTGTACACCTGCAGGAACTTAGGACTGTGGATGATAAAGATGCTAATGCAGGAGGGGCGCGCAGAAGGCATGCTAATTACTGTGCTAATGCAGAAGGCATGCTAACTACTGTGCTAATGCAGAAGGGGCACGCAGAAGGCATGCTAACTACTGTGCTAATGCAGAAGGCATGCTAACTGCTGTGCTAATGCAGAAGGTGCACACAGAAGGCATGCTAACTACTGTGCTAATGCAGACGGCATGCTAACTGCTGTGCTAATGCAGAAGGGGCACACAGAAGGCATGCTAACTACTGTGCTAATGCAGACGGCATGCTAACTGCTGTGCTAATGCAGAAGGGGCACGCAGAAGGCATGCTAACTGCTGTGCTAATGCAGAAGGCATGCTAACTGCTGTGCTAATGCAGAAGGGGCACACAGAAGGCATGCTAACTGCTGTGCTGATCCAAACATTAGTAAAATGAATTCTCTCATGATGCTGACAATAACCTTGGCTAACCTTGGTTTCCTTTCCAGGTTACTCCTCTTTCTTTAGCAGTTCTGATATGCCATCGCTAGCTGTCCAGAGCCCTGTTTACCTGAGGGGGACTTCCTGGGGGGGCAGCAAGCCCAGAGGCAGGCACAGCGAGGTGGGTGTGAGTACAGCATGTATATGCTGTGTGTGTGTGTGTGTGTGTGTGTGCTTGCTTTTCTTTCCCCTGGATGTGACACTTCGCCTGTACCAGGTGGTGACCCCCGAGCAGCAGAGGGCGCTGTGTCGTCTGGGTGCCATGGCTCGAGGGTTCCTCACACGCAGGCTTCTGAACACGGCGAAGCTGAAGCACTTGCGGCAGACCGTGAAGGTAGGGGTGTGGGCGCCTCACGGGTGGAGGCAGCTGGATGGACACACACCTCCACATATGCAGGGACACGGTGACCTTGATGGACCTTGTGTTGCTGCAGGACACACAGGAGTTCATCCGCTCCTTCCAGAAGGAATCCCCTGCGATGAGGGGCTCGCTGTGCACACAGGACTTCACGCTGCAGGAGAGGGTCCGGGCTCAGGTGACTAGGCGTCACTGCAGCACATGACCTTCTCCACAGAGTCACATGACTTTACTTCATATCATTTATGACTTTCAGTTAAAGTTAGGGTTGCCAACCGTCCCGAATTGTCTGGGACATCCCGAAATATGAGTGATTTTGATTTGTCCCTTCAGGGGCAGCTCCAGTCCCGTATTCCAATCACAGCCTCGTCGGCCAATAATAGACGACTGTAAGCCTGGCAAAACTCATGGAAATGTTGCTATGAGACACGGTTGTTGGTGTGCGTGTGTGCACTACTGGCTTGTCCTTTTACACAGTGAAATGTGTAGATTTATAGTATGAAACCTTGCGATTCCCATTATTGTTGGTCAGCTGCTCTGCGCGCACCTGCAAGAAAGTGTCCCTCATTCGGGGATGAGAAAGTTGGCAACCCTAGTTAAAGACCTACTGTAATCTGCATGCCGCATCACATTTTATATGAGGTATAGTTTGCTGCTGAATAAATAAGGTAGTCATCTCTAGATCGATCACTCCTCATGTCTGACTACGATTCGCGGAATGTTTGCTCTTCTTGACCAATGATCATGCGGCATACTTTCGAAGTAAACTCCGCCTTACATGTCAAAGGTCGTCATTCTAGCATTATTATGGACCTGCAGGCTTGCGCTTGTGAACCTGTGTGTCTCTCTGCTGTCCTGTGCTTCGCAGCTGCTTGCCGCCCTGTTCGACGTCCACGACATCTTCTTCGTGATGCCCCTGGGAGACAGACTGGCACTCTTGCGACAGGACAGGGAGCTGCAGCGGGAGAAGAAACTGCGAGAGATGGTGAGCTGAACGCTTTGCCCGCCTCCACATAACAAAGTCCCGCCCCTTTCTGAATGAGCCGTGCTCATTGGTTTGTGGTTGTACAGATTAATAATCCTATCAAGACCCTCTCTCCTTCACCAGCAGGCCTGAGACAGATGTAAAGATGATATTTACTGTATGGATGTTTTTAATACGAGCTCCATGTCCCATGTATATTGTAGGAGAAAGCTAGGAGTCCCCAGGACAGGGTGACACTGTCCACAGCCACCCAGAAGTCGATGGACCGGAAGAAGCAGAGGTGAGATGTGACAGAGTGCTTATGAATCTGCAGATTAAAATGACACAGCCCAAGATAACAGAATATGGATCTGATCTGTGTTTCTCTTTCCCTGTCTCACTCAGGGTGAGTAACGCTCCGGGACAATGGCGTAAATCCCGGGAGAAGCCAAAGAGTCCCATGGTGAAGAGGTGCAGCGTTCCCTGCTCAGAATCGGCATCCCGGGGGGGGACTCCCAGCCCGGTGCTCCGGTGAGTCTCGTGTGGGGCCTTGTGATAGAGTGAAAAGTACAGATTGGATGGATGTTCCAGGGTGACAATTAGGGGCCTTTGTTTACTTGGAGTTACTGAATATCAGGCAGTGTGGCAGCCCAGCTTTTCTGTAAACTAATTATTTAGTGTAATTCCTCTGCGTTTCAGGGTGTGGGCAGTGATGTGAATCTGTGCTCCTCACCGTGAGTTTATTCTTTCCCCATCTTGCACGCGTAACCGGTTCCGGACAGAAACTCGGCCCGGGTCTTGCAGCCGAACCAGGGCCAGAACGCCCCCCGTCCGGGGCAGCTACCGAGACAAGGGTGAGAGGCGTGGTGGACAGGGCAGCTGGGTCCGTACATGTGCACTGGGGCGTAACACGGGCTCTCGGTCTCCCCGCACCTTTCAGGAGCCTGTACAGGAGGAAGCCAGAGGAGCGGGTCAAGCGCTGTGACAGCCTGAGGAGACAGCACTCGCTGGGGTAGCAGCCCCCCATCCGTGATATGCCTCCAGAGTGTCCCTGTGCCAGTCACATTACTCTGTAAACCCCCTCGCTCTGAAACTCTGCAGCTGTATCGTGACCCCTTATGCTTATAGAACCCCCCCCCCCCAAATACATGGACCCCTCCCCATTTTCCAGTCAGTGCCCTGTGACATTCTGTCCCAAACTGGGTGCAGATTCCTCTGATTGTCATTTTTGCTGTTTCTGTAACTCCAAACTTTCCATGTTTTACATGCTCTTCTCACGCGCACAGATATCCTCTTGCCAAAAGGTTACAAAGCCTGTTTAATAATATTCTGCCAGATTAGCGTGTTTCCCGTGGGGTGTAAGGAGGTCCCAGGGTCTGCTGAGGAAGCTCAGTAGAACATGGTGCATGGAGACTGTTCGTGGATCATAGAGGAGAATTCCAGGTCAACTGTCTCACTGCACAGGTGTCATTCTCTGTCCCCTCTCCCATCTAACTGTCTCACTGCACAGGTGCCATTCTCTGTACTCTCCCCCATCTAATTGTCTCACTGCACAGGTGTCATTTTCTGTCTCCTCCCCCATCTAACTGCCACACTGCACAGGTACCATTCTCTGTGCCCTCCCCCATCTAACTGCCACACTGTACAGGTACCATTCTCTGTGCCCTCCCCCATCCAGCTGTCTCACTGCACAGGTGCCATTCTCTGTGCCCTACCCCATCTGTCTCACTGCACAGGTGCCATTCTCTGTGCCCTACCCCATCTAACTGTCTCACTGCACAGGCGTCATTATCTGTCGCCCCGCCCCCCCCAATGCTGTTTTATTTTCCATCTGCCCCTTAAACAAACGGGGCTTCACAGGACACCACAGTGTAACTCCTCACTGCAGCATCACTGCAGCATCACTGCGTCCTTTCCCACCGAGGTTAGTGCCCAATCTCACACATTTGAGCTCCTTGACCTTGTCACTGAGGTCCTGTTTAAAGATCTGACCTTTTCATTCTTAGTTTTGTATTGTCTCTAAGACTGATATAAATGGCTGTTGACCATAAAGTGAGTGCCCTCGAGGTGCCCTCGATGCGGGAGATGTCCCACTTTACACTTTTGAAAGATTCTGTGCTTTGTGTTTTCATGACAGACTGGCAGTGACGTGGCATGTAAACACCCACAGATGTATCGGGTCAGTGTGCTTTGGTGCTGGTCAGTGCCCACAGACCCTGGTGCCCCAGCTCTCATCCCAGCACTGTCTTGGGTCTGGTTCTAATGGAATTGGGTCTTCATTATGTTTTATAGCTTTTACAGTTGCTGTTTTCTGATTCATTACTGTGTTGTTTTTGTACTTTTACCAACCTTTTACACTCATGTTGTGTTAATAAATTTAACAGTAAAACTAATTTAAACATTTGAGTATAATGTTGTACTTTCTTTTAAATAAATGAGGTTATAGAATAGAGAAATATTCAAAGGTTTTAATGAATATGTTTGTCCAAATCATAATCTCAGGCTCTGTGAATGCGTGACAGTCTGGGACTGTGCCGCTGTGCAGTCAGGCTCTGTAAATGCACCACAGGAGAATGCTCTCCTGGCCCAGCTCACACACGCGCCTGTAGCCCAGCGGCGTCAACACGCACCTTCCCGTGCAGTCACGAGGAAAAAACGTATCTCTGCACTGATTGGCAAGTGCTTTGTTCTAAGTACCCTAAAAGAGCATCAGTGTTTTCATACTGAGGAGAGACCTAACTCTTGCACCAAGTGCAATTAGCATTTTAGTAAAGTAGGAAACCTGAAAAAACATCTGCGAATTCACACATTTCGAAGATGCCCTCACCCAGTCATCTAACATAACGATTCGGCTCATATCAAAATCACTCGGGTCTTTAACTCTGTCCATTTCTTCAGCTTTTAACATGTTGAGTACAAATACTGACTGTTACCATCCAATATATCATTGACATTAACAGGCATAATTTCTAAACAAAGTTATTTGCTTCATATGGGAGGGGTTGCAATGTTTTAGCTCATCAGTGCATATCCCTGTCCTCACCTACAGTTATGAGCTGCGACCAAAAGAGTTTTATTTCCCAGTGGCTGGAGTGCCGATCCTGCGACCAACCCCCACATTTTCCCTGTAAGTTGGAGGACCTGCTTGTAGGGCTGGATGTAGATTAACATCATACCCAGGATGAAGCAGTGGCAGGTTAGGGGCCTTGCTCAAGGGCCCAACAGAGTAGGATCTCTCCCAGCGTTCACGGGATTCAAACCAGCAACCTTCCGACTGCTGGCATAGAGCCCTAGCCTCAGTGCCACCACCCTGCCCACAGAAACCGGAGGTCCCTCAGTATAGAACCACTACTCCTTTTGATCAGGAGTAGCCAGCTGAGACGTTTGGGCATTAAATAAGAAAGCCAGCTGAGACGTTTGGGCATTAAATAAGGAAGCCAAGGGAGATGTTCCAGACATCTTCCACTCGGCAGAGACCCACAACATGCTGGAGACACTATATTCCCAGCTGGTTTAGGAACCTCGGGGGATCCCCCAGAATGAGCGAGAATCCAAAGCGACGTGAAGATAAAGATAAAGAGGACATTAGCCAATAAAATCAAGCAAAAATTACAGTTTTGAAAAACAAGGACCACAAACTTAAGCGACCCAGAGAGCAGTTCCAAGCAATTCTGTTTTAATTGGAAACACAAGTTTCATCAAAAGGAACCAGATTTAACACGATTTTCTGAAAATATCTGTCCTGGTGCTCCAGCAGGTGTCTATTTTTTGGAACTCACAGGTGAACTCCAGGGCAGCTTTATCATCATAACCATGATGCTATTACCATGGTAACCCTCGACGTCTCCAGATCTCTCATTTTCTGAAGGACGCTTGGCCGGTGCCTCAGAAGTCCTATCTCTGGTCAGGAAACCAGTTCCATGCATATCTCAGAAAATATTTTTGATGTGTTGTCCTAATATAATAAACCACGAGGACCCAGAAACATTCTACAGGAGCTTCTACTGGAATGGGGAATTTACAGAACAATGTCAAGCAAACTAAAAAAATGGGAAAGACAAGCCATGTTTTTTGTCATGAAAATTTTATGGAATAAAACATTTGTACCCAAGTGTAAACAGCAGCTCTCGGAGATCTCCCATGCCAAGAGGGGCAACTTCACAGATACCCAGATTTGTTTCAGGGCTGAAATCTTCAGCAGATTGAGTTTCCCCACAAAGGCTCCATTAGCTTCTGTTGGATAACATATAACTCTGTACATTCCTTTGGTTGACTCCTCCTTCAATATAATACTACATGCTAGTCTCTACAGACATAAAGCATCACTAATGTCTGTCTGTTGTGTGCAGCCTTTGGTGCTCTTCCAAGTGCTCTGGTTCGCTGAAGTTCATGTCACATTCGAAACAGGTGTGATTCTTCTTGCCCAAATGAAGGCGCTTTGCGTGTTTCTTCAAGTTTCCCAGCCGGCTGAAGCTCTTCCCGCACTCGCCGCAGGAGTGCGACGCTCCCCCGGTGTGGATCCGCTGGTGCTCCTTCAAGCTTCCAAACTGGCTGAAGCAGCGTCCACACTCTGCGCAAGAGTATGGCTTCTCCCCTGTGTGGATTCGCAGATGCTCCTTCAAGTTCCCCCTTTGCCCGAAGCACTTTCCACATTCGGGGCAGCAGAAGGGCTTCTCTCCCGTGTGGATTCGCAGATGCTCCTTCAAGTTTCCCCTTTGACCGAAGCACTTTCCACATTCGGGACAGGAGAACGGTTTCTCTCCTGTGTGAATTTTCTGATGCTCCTTTAGGCCGCTTAATTGTCCAAAACTTTTCCCACATTGAGTACAAAGATATGGTTTCTCTCCAGTGTGAATTCTGAGGTGTTTTTTAAGGTCTCCTTCTGTATTAAATCTCTTATCGCACTGTGTGCAGCAGCACGGTCTCTCCCCGGTGTGAATACGCTGGTGTTCTTTCAGGTTCCCCAATCGAGAAAAGCCCCTTCCACACTCCGTGCAAAAGAACGATTTTTCTCCAGTGTGGATTCGCTGATGCTCTTTCAGACTATGTGAACGCTTAAAGGTCTTTCCGCAGTCCATACAAGAGTGCGGTTTCTCTCTTGTGTGAACTTGCTGATGCTTTTTCAGATTTTTCAGACAAGTGAAAGTCTTTCCGCACTCGCTGCAAGAGTGCGGTTTTGCTCCCGTGTGATTCCTCAGGTGTTTGCTCAGGGTCTGCAGGTGAAAGAAAGGTTTGCCGCATTCGGCGCATGCATACGGTCTCTGTCCTGAATGTATTTTCTCATGCGCCTGCATGTACTCTCTCTTACTGAAACTCTTTTTGCAGTGCAGACACGGCCACCTCTTTCCCAGCATGTGATGTTCACTCAGCTCCTCAATCTGAACCTGAGTTTCACCCTCCAATGCGCTGAGCGAGTCTCCAGCATTGTCGCTGGGCTCACAAACACACGCTTCTGCCTTCTTACAGTCAAGGTCGCTCTCTGTTTTGATCACAGTGTCGCCGATTTGCTCATAGGTGACCTCACCCGGCTCAGATTTGATTGGTCCTGAATGGACAGGCTCCTCAGCCGTTTGGCCAGTGAGGTGCCCTGACTGGGCAGGGTCCCATCCATGCATGTCCTCTGCTTTAATCTGACTGCAGTGGAAGCTGGGGAAGTTCTTGCGCTCTGGTGAGCACAGAGACATGCTGGAATTATTTACAAACATCTCTAGAGACATATGAAGGTGGTTTAGGCTCCTGAGGTGACATGTTCCAACACGAAACAGGACGACGTCTCAGAGCGTCACCACAGCTCAGGCTGCAGTGTCTCTCCCCTCTTCCCTCCTCCCTGGGACTCTGATTCCCGGAGGCAGAAACTGCATCTAGAATCAGAACCAAACGGTCCGCTTCTCCAATTGCATGTTGGGGTCTGTAAAATGAGCAACACAAATGATTTCATGCTGCACAGGAAAGGGTAAAATAATACAATTTAATATAACTGGACATTGATGACATTAACATTTAGCAAATATTTAACATTTGAAATAAGCCATTTACACTAAATTTACACTAAAACAAATGCATAACGATATCTTTTCTTACATTAACTTCAAATCAGTATATGCATAATTTTTGCTATATTATAGATCCAACCCGGCGCAATATTAAAAAAAATAACACTGCAAGAATTCAGTGCACAGAAAAGGCTTCTGTATCTGTCTGGCAAAAACATATAACGGTCTGTATAATTACTTCTTGTGTTTAATATTTAAGTATTTGTGTGATAACATATGCTGACATTAGACGCATGACAGGATATTCCCCGGCATGCAAAAACTGACATAAGAAAAACAAAATTGCCATTTAGCCGCGGGTTCTGGATATTGCAGTTGCAGAACAGTTTGCGCTCACTGCTGTCGATAAATACGGTAATGTTTAGAAAATGATTCTCCACATACTGATGCCTTTAGCTGTTACGGTGGGGAAACGCAGCTGCTCCTGAATGTCTGAACGTCTCGCCGATCCGGCTGTTCGGCATCCTTAACGAGTCACGGGTCCGGCCCGTGCTGAAGTGAACTGGGGAAGGGGACTCGCGCCCACGACCAAGCTGCTGCACCGACTCATGAAAGAAAAATGAATTGGACAAAGTTTACCGGGCAGACGTCGCTCTTACTTCCGGGTGGCTCCGGTCCAGTTGTGCTAGGCAGCCTTTCCAGGGCTGATCAGCGACGCTGGAGCTGTGACAACTGGACGGCTTTCTCCTTGGCGAATGACGTCATGCTGCTGGCCGCTGGATGTGGCACGCAGCGCCCCCTGCTGCCCGACCGCGGAGCCAATGATGAGTTTTATACTACAGTATATATACCTATATCGTCGCAATAGGACAATAATAAAGAAAAAAGAAATTAATTCTTAACATGATTACACGTAGATCGAAAATCCCACGGCAAGAAAACACCTCCGTATGAGAAAAATGTTCTTTACTTTGGGGGAGGACAAGGTAAAAAAAAACGATCGAATATTAACGTGCATTTATATACCTAAACACTAGTTGGTGTGTGCGTGAAGGAAAGGAAGAAGTTATTTCATTCTCCTCGCTTCAATATTCCTCCTTCGTATGTACCGTTGTGGGCGAGGTTTTCTCAGTGTGTCTTTGATACTGAGAAGGGATTGAACTCGATGGTTTTCACATAACTGCATTAAAAAACAAAACAGTCTTTTAATTTTAGTATATATATGTGTATATCCAAACAATATGTGAATATCTGTATGCTGACCGCACATACTTATGTCAAAAACAAGATTAGGCTTTGATACTTGATACTATAGTTAATTTTTTCTGCACAAATTCTCTAAGAGGTCTTCTGTTTTAAAGATGGGTTATACTACTCTGGTTATGTGATTCTGTTCGTTTCTGATCTGGGATCAGTGCCGGCCCCGTTTAGCTGCCCTGTTGTGTTTTTTTTCCTTCAAACTGGGTCGGAGTGGGTCCATCAAGGCCTCTAGTGCACCGTGTGGGAGCATGGCATAGAAAGCGTAGCCGTTGGGCATTTAAAGTACCCAGCTCGTTTCCTTAAGGTCGTCTTCATGTGCGCCCTGACAGTCATGTGTGTAAGTACCACTAGGACCTTCCACAGTTTGTGTTCTACTTTTGGTCTATCAAGACCACAAAGTGTTTACAGATTCATACAGGCAGGGTTTCTTCATCAGGGGGAATCTCGCCCGCCGCCATCACAATAACCAGGGGAATCACTATCTTACCACTATCTCACGATCACCAGCTTAAACTAAAGTGACAAATGCACTTTTAAATAAATGAAAGCCAGCATTGCTCTACTAGCAGAGTCGCCAGCAGCGATACCATCAAACAAACCTCTCCCCAAATCAGCCCAGCTGATCCAATTTGTCCTTAACAAGATAATCAGTCCAATCAGGTCCAGCTGTGTTTTATTAAGCTTGACGGCCGGAGGCACAGAGACGTGCGATCAGTCACTGGTCACATCGTTATTCTCCTTGACATAAAACACCTTTACTCACCCAGCAGTGAGTCAGCACTGAAGCAGCCACTGCAACATTTATTAAAACATTTTTTACTGAATTCCGTATACGCTCTCACACTACTCGCCAATACGCTCTCACACTACTCGCCAAACCCAATTATAATGTTTCATGATTACACCGGTTATAAGAACATAAGAAATTTACAAACGACAGGAGGCCATTCGTCTCATCAAGCTCATTTGGGGAGAACTTAACTAATAGCTCAGAGTTGTTAAAATCGTATCTAGCTCTGATTTAAAGGAACCCAGGGTTTTAGCTTCCGCTACACTAGCAGGAAGACTATTCCATGCTCTAACTACACGCTGCGTAAAGAAGTGCTTCCTCAAATTTGTTTTAAAATGTTCTCCCGCTAATTTCCACTTATGGCCACGAGTTCTAGTATTCAAACTAATATTGAAATAGCCACTTGGCT
The DNA here is from genome assembly GCA_026776725.1 of Gnathonemus echidnorhynchus. Taxonomy (NCBI): domain Eukaryota; kingdom Metazoa; phylum Chordata; class Actinopteri; order Osteoglossiformes; family Mormyridae; genus Gnathonemus; species Gnathonemus echidnorhynchus. The sequence continues at coordinate 1,875,760 of JAODJU010000095.1, forward strand.
GAACAGCATCCAGACCTGTTAGAATCTTTTATACCTGGATCATGTCCCCCCTTAGTTTTCTTTGCTCGAGGCTAAACAGATTCAGCTCAGCTAACCTCTCCTCATAAGACAAAACTCTACTACACAAATCCATAATTGACAGGCTTGTTACAAAGCCGTTAAGCTTTATACCTTCTTCTCATCATTTTCTATTTGTCTGCATAAATGAGTATGTGAAAGGCAGGACACGGACGGACCCCAGTCTGCGGAGGCAGGACACAGACGGACTCCAGTATGCAGAGCAGAGCTCCAAAGCTCCTAGTTGCCATCTAAGCACCACAATCAATAGTAAAAGGACTGTTTCCATGAGTATTACATTCATCTGGCACATGCTTTTATCCGAAATCATCTACAATTAGGAAGGCAGGGTCAGGCACTATTTTTTGACAAAATCACTCCGCTAATTCTATCACTCACACAAATAAGGTGCGAAGCTGCTGATCTACACAGCGGGTGATGAAATGTGGTACAAACTCAGCATCCATAACTGAAACACTGGGATAACAGCTGAATCCCCCTCCGCGCCGCTCATTAGGTCATTGGTCAAATCACAGACACCTAAGGATGTATTAACAGCGTCTCCTGGTGCCAAACTGGCAGGGTAATGGGGGGGGGGGTTGTACCCAATATCAGCCCTGCATTGCCTGCATGTCAATACAGGGGGATGGAACACAATTTCAATGATGATAGATCTGCTTACAGGGGTGAGGATCTACAGTGTCAGTCACACCAAGGAGATTGATTGGGACAGCAGGGCACAAGCCAACCTCCTACAAGGGCACCGCAGCAACTTCAGCTTCAAAAGAGGCTGAGATGGACAAAGAGCACAGGATCTCTCTTCACAAAAGCCCATCACTACCTTCAGTGGCTGAGACTGCTTAGGGAGCATCACAACAAGGCCATACAGAGGGTTGTGGGATCCGATCAGAAGATTATAGGGACCAAACTGACATCCCTTTATCAGCTATGGATGCAAAGCACCCTGGACACAAGCTGTTTGCACTCCTAGAGATGGAGAGGAGGCAGGATCAGCATGAGGATCGTGGACCGGGGCAGGAGTTCTAGCTGTCTGACACCGACCTGACCATCCACTGTTTGGTCTGGGCCGAAGCAACAGCATGTCATTATTTCAAGACACTCTTTGTAATAGATCTGGACGAACTGGCATTTCAATACATTTGTTACACATTTTCAATAGAACTTACAGAATGTTTCACGTGCACTGGGATTTTGTTGAAGCTGACATTGATCGTAAATGATTCAGAAGGAAGTTTCAGACCAAGCCGTTAAAGTTACCATTTATAGCTACTGGAAAACACCCTGAACTTTATTAAAACACCCTGAACTTGATAGCAAGAAGAAGGAATGGTATGTCTATAAACCTCTTCATATATTGTAGGGTAACTGTCAAACAGCAGGGGGCAGCAGTAAACGAAAAATATAGTGGCTCCACTTCCCTCGGCTGATTACGACGTTAACTGATGAGCATCTCGTACATGTTGGATGTGCTGGGAGCCCTAAAGGCATGAGGCAGCAGATACTGGGCGCCGAGTGGGTTTTAGGCGTAAAAGCTGGCCTGGGAGCTCCGTCTCCTCCCTGCAGGTAGCCCTAAGCGCCACTCCCTCTCCTCCCTGCAGGTAGCCCTAAGCGCCGCTCCCTCTCCTCCCTGCAGGTAGCCCTATGCGCCGCTCCCTCTCCTCCCTGCAGGTAGCCCTAAGCGCCGCTCCGTCTCCATTCCACGCAGAAGTATCCATCATCCTTCAGGCTCAATGAAGGGGGCTTTTGCGGAAAGAGAGAGACGTTAGTGTTGGAGGAGAAATACGGAGGCTTTCACGGGGGATGACACTGTGCTCCGCTTGTAGAGATATATCCAGGAGTCCGAGTCTCCAGACCTCATGCAGGCTGTGAGTGACAGAATAGGCAGAGAATGGAGTGTAAGGCGGGCTTTGGTTAACACTGTCTGAAAGCCTTTTATCCATGTCCTCAATTAACTCCCTGTGCACCACACAAGCCAAAAACATTTTTATTTGTCTGTTCATCTTACAAATATACCCAAAAGCAGTAATAAGCAGAAACACATTTTATTATTTATGGAATAATATAGTATTTTTAAATACAGCCCCCTGGTAATACTTTAAAGGCACAGACCTGAAGTAAATCAAACCTAGATATCGATTATAGCATGAATTTATTTGAGGAGTTGAAGAACATCCATGTGTTCTTTGTTATGGACAGGAAAAACACTTCTGGCTTAAATACAATACTGTGCTTTATTTTTTGATGACTGTAATTTTTGGCAGATAACACTGTATGGCATGTTACAGTACCCCGTTTTTGACACACAAACATTTTATTATAGAAAATAAGACAAGTGCTTGTTGTATGTGCAACATCAAGTAATACTGTTTATACAACTAAACAAAATACGAAAAAATTACGCGAAAGTCACACAAAAGTCGACCCAAAAGAAATGCTTGGCCTTGTCCCATCAGACAAGGTCTGCTGTGTCACACGCGGGACGGGAATTACCTCCCGACACATATGGCTGTTGAATTCCTTCTTTGGTTTTATAGAGTCACAGTTGGGCAAATACCGTACCGTGCCTAGGAACCGTTCAAATAACAGTTACAAAAAGTCATACTGTATTACAATAAGCAGCAAGTACAAAACTTACAAAAGGTCTGGTACGAAAGTGCAAAAAGGACGCCGTCGATAGTCTTGTGAGTCGGGTGAGCGAGTGCAAGCGGCGACCTGCTTGGTGTGAGCAGGAGCGCCGCGGCCTTCAAGTCGGCTGATAAATACTGAATAATAATCTAAAGGAAACGGCAGCCAGCAGTCTGACGCGCGGCAGAAAGGACTCCTTCACTTCGGTTAGAATGTGCCCTGCGTCTCTCAGCCTTAAGGGGGGATTAACCGGGAAAAAATTAAACGAGGCTAATGTAGTGACAACGTTACAAAACACGCAATGTACCTAAGATGTACAGATCAGGCATGAGACAGTATTTGAAGCAATTAATGGCTGTCAATGTGAGGTTTTTTTAACAAGCTTATTAATGTCGATTGTCCAGAATGAAAGGAAAGCGCTTCGTATCAGGCTAATCAAACCTGATGTAAGAGCTCAATTACCTGTCAGAGACACTCTTTGGAATTACGGAATTACATACTGTGACGGTAGACAGTGCCCATGTAATGTCGGCAGTATTAATACACCTATGCATAAACCGATTGAAGCAAAAATCATTGCTTGTCGTCTTTGGTCTTTCAAACAGAGCATTAAAGAAAAAAAGGAAAGAATCATCAGCATTTCCGTGTCCTTCCTCCCCGCGGCCGTCAGAGGCAGATGTTGATCTGTTTGGCCAGCTCTCTCTCCAAATCAGAGATCAGAGTGTCAAAGTCCTTCAGACTCAGCCGGCAGGTGAAGGGAGCGTCCAGGTCCAGTGCCTCGGTCTCCAGGGAGAAGTTGTCCACATAGATGCCCCCTGGCGGGGCCCAGCTGGCCTTCTTTAAGGCCTCCTGCTCGCGCCTCCTCCTCTCCTCCTCGTCATCCTCCTCGCTGTCGCTCCCCGCCACCTCGTCGTAGTCGGCCTCGACGCTTGTCAGGAAGTCCCCCCCGCAGATGCTCCAGTCGCCGGCGTACCTGTTGCAGGGGGGGCTCTCCAGGCGGCCCCGCCCTCGCCGGGACACCACCACCTCCTGGGGCAGTTCCAGGCGCAGAGGCAGGCGCGGGCCCCGCTGGCGTGGGGCATCCTGGGAGGCGGGGCGAGCGGCGTGCGGCGGGGCCAGTCCAGACGTGGAGGGTTTGGAGGGAGGCTCATCCACGGCCCGGTCCACAGGGACTGAGGCAGGGAGACGAGGGAGAGGGTCAAAGGAGGAGGAAGCAAGGAATCATGGGACACAGCCTGAGTCATGTGACCATGGCAGGCATGTTGTTTTTCATCTCGACTTTGTAAATAAAAGGTAAATGAGAATCCTAGATGGACCAGGGGCTGCAGAACCCCCCCAACCACACACACACACACACAAATATATACACTCACTGGGCCACAGCTGCAGCAGGTAGTGCAGGACCTCGATGTGTTTCTTGAAGTCCACGGCGCTGGTGATGTCCTCGCCGTGTGGATACCCCCGGCCCCCTCGCTGGGTGCTGGTGCCAGATTGGCCCCCCGGGGCCCCGGGTCTCCAGGATTCCTGGCTGGGCGCAAGCAGTACGGGTCCGAAGCACACTGCCAAGTTCTGGCAGGTCATACGGTTGCTGTGGCTGTAGGAAGCGACCAGGCTGAGATGGTCCAGGAGCAAGGTGAGCGTGGCCTGGGGGCACCAGAGCAGAGGGGCATCAGGGCAAAGAGGAGCGTCAGAGGGAGGAAGAGGAGTGTCATAATGAGGAAGAGTTTAAAATGATATTTAAAATGACAAAAAACTACATTTGCTAAATTCAACAGCAATGTGTCTTACCAGAAATCATGACCCAGTTATCATATCACTGCGCAGGAATATCGCGGGGCAGCTCGCGCTCACACTTTCAGCGCAGTGATGCGACGGCTGCGTGGAGTTCAGTAGAAGAAAATAGTTCCAACATTAAACTGCTCACTACAAAGTCTGTGGATTATCATCAGTAACTGGGTCATGATTTCTGGTAAGAGATGTTGTGGTTTAATGTATTTTTCTGGCGCTTTAATCACCAGAGAAAGAATGTCATTCACTCCCATTATATTCAAGAGAAGCCTGACATTTCTATGGCCGATACAAGCAGCTCAAAGATGGATGGATGGATGGAATATTTCCATCTTTCTTGTTCAGTGACTAGAAATTTTAACTGTTCCCCATCTGACAGCCCAATCTCCAGAGCAGGTAACCTTCTGTTCAAATTAACGAATCAAAACAGAAGTTAACAGAATTTTTAACAGGCGTTGGCTGTAATAAAACATGAACCACTGACAATGATTTATAGCTCTTTTAGGGGGGGGGGGGGGGGCACATGGGCTTAAGCTCCACAGTCTGAGGACAGAGGGAGGGCACACTAGTGAGCGTGAGGCCCCCAGTATCCCCGCTAGCCTCAGTGCACCCTGATCTCCAACAGGACTGGGATGGAAAAAATATTTCACATAAATAAATAAATAAATCGGACATATTTGAGGCGAGAGCCACATCTGGCAGCTGTGAGTCTGTTGTCAATAATTTTCCGTTAATATTTGACTCAGCGACTGAAAGTGGTTACTGTCAAATAAACGGCAAAAGAGGGAGGGAGGGAGGGAATGAGAACGAGGGCCAGAAAGGAAGAAGAGAGGGAAAAGAGAGAGAGAATGAGAGAGACCTTCTCTGGCTCCGGGAGACACTCCAGCAGAGCCACCGTGCTTTGGGGCTGCTGCAGGTCCACATGCGTCCTGAAGGGGGCGCCACGGGGCGGCCGCAGGGACATGGCCTCCAGCACCACGTCGTAGAGCGTGCGCGTGATGAGCGGTGAGGGCAGCTCGCGAAGGTAGTCCTTCAGAATGCCTGGGGGAGGGGGCAGTGAGCGGGGAGAGTCACAGCACTGGGGGTCAGAGAATATTCTAACAAACACAGTCAGCTACCAAAGATGCGTGGAACATAACATCCATTCCACTAGATTATAAACACACAGGCCCAGGATGAATAATCATTTAACCCGTGTTTTATTTGGACGCCGTCTCCATGGTAACGACCGGCGTCGCTGAATGCGGCCGCTAGCCTTCCCGCTAACGCTAACACGGCCGTGCTGCCAAGGTGCCCCGCGGAGCCAGCGGCCGCCTATGTGAGACGGTAAACAGATGCAGGCAGCAAGAGCCTCTGGAGACCAGAAGCTTCCGTAACTGCCTTGGAATGCCAGGCTGGAAAATTACACTCCATCTCCACAAGGTAAGTGCTTCTGTTTTAAAGTAAAAAAAAAAAAAACACTAATTAAAGCACAAAAGCTGGGTGTTTGCTGTCAGCTTTCCTTTGCATTTCAGTTTCACTGGGGAGGAGTCACACATTTACAGAACCGGAGGGTGGGCATCCAGGGTGGGGCACAGTCAGGTGACCAGCACATTCATTGCCCCCCCCTTCCTATGCCCCTTTTGCTGAAGCCCTCCCCAGACAAATGATACATGGTTCTGGGTCGTACCATCTGGCAGGGGGGTGTGGGGTGGCCTGTCCCGCCCCCGATTTGCAGGCAGGCGGCGAGTGCAGACTGACCGGTGATGACGTTGATGTCCGGGTAGAGGTCCTCGTTCAGAGTGACCGCGGCACTGTCCCGCTCAAACGCGTCCCTCAGCTCCTTCTTCACGGCCGCCGAACCGCAGAGACGATACAGGCCAACCACCTGGGGGCGCCAGAGGTCAGCGATGAGCACGCATAGGTACACCGTCACCAATCGCACAGACACTGTCCCAAGCCCCACACAGTCACCTTCAGTCCCCTCTTTTCAATCTCCGCCACACTCTTCTGGATCAATAGGGGAACTTTGAGCGCAGAGCCCTCCTTCTCCACCAGGTGGCGCAGCTCCACACCAAACACGCTGGCTGGCTGGAGGTCGCTGGGCCGTGGGGGGGCTGGCTCCCATTGCTCCAGGAGGGTCAGCTTCACATAGAGGAGGCCCCGCGGGTCCAGCTTCACACACAGCTGCTGCGAGCGTGAGCCTGCTGGGGTGGGGGGGAGGGGGGAGATTACCAAGTGGTCACTGGAGTTTCAGACTAATCCTGATCTAACCCCCTCCCCCATGAAAGAAACCGCAGCTGAACGCTGAGATGCCAAATTGACTAAACTTGGGAAACAATTAGTTCAGACTGAGTGCTTGGGAGGTGGAACATGCCGGAAAGCCGGGAGAGAGAAGCCCGTCTGAGGTCCACCCACGCGGCTCTGCGAGTCAGACTGAGCACCAGCCACTCCCCAAGCAGCTCGTAGAACTAAAAATACGAGTGTGTGATGTAATGAGGTGCGTTTAACGCACCGTGTACAGAAATGCCCCGCCCACTCTCTGAAAAGGCCTCTGTTTGTTCACTAGGGGAATCATGGCCTCACACACGCCACCTCTAGGAATCGCTGCATTACTGCAGTCATCTGTTGAACAATCCAGCTGATGCTCTGATACAATCAGCTTGCAGTGATGGGTGTAGACCCCTCCTGCTCAACCCCACCCCCACACACTGCCATGATTCGTCCAGCTTCATGGCCAATAGGTCTCCATATCCCCGTAACCCTGTAAAAAAACATTGATACTGACTGCTTCTCCTTACACACACACACACACACACACACACCTGGAGGCCAGTGCAACTGGTTTTCTCTCTCTGCCACCTAGCAGTTTCCTCACAACTCTGGGCTAAAGTTGGGTTTAACCAAGGCACCATGAAGCTGAACTGAACGGCTCACCTCTGAAGAGTGGAGGGATAGCCACGGCCCCCAGGCAGCAGACTCGGTTGCGGGCTGGGG
>JAODJU010000095.1:1893871-1907347 GCA_026776725.1 Gnathonemus echidnorhynchus
AATTAAGGGTTCAGACCCAGAAACTGTGTGTTAAAACCACGAGGGGCTGAGAGTGATCACACCTCTGTCCTCAGTGAATCCAGACGGGGGGGGGGGCACAGACCGGCTCAGACGACGGTGGTGTGTGAGGGAGAGGCGAGGGAACCAGCACGTGCAGATGACAGCAAGAAGGAGGGAGGCAAAGAGATGGGGGGGTGAAGCAACTCTGCAGATAGAGAAGTGTGCAGGATACAGGGGGCTTCTCATCTGGTGCTAACACACACACACACACACTTACTCATACACACACACACACATACACACACACACATAGTCTGCCAGCCTCTGTCCCTATTTTAGGCATAACAAGGAGTGGTTGGGGGGGCAGAAGTAAAGCAGGATGATGTTGTAAAGCGGTGAGGTGAGTGAGGACATATTTCCACAAAGAAGCTGAAATGAGAGCAAATGAAAATGAAAGAGACGACAGCCAGAGTTAAAACAACCACCTAATCAGGGCCCCACGTCACCTGCTACGCCATCAGCAGACTGAAGGCGACAAGCATGACAGGCCCATCAGGGCGCCAGTCAGATGACCTGCAGTGGCTGCCTGCCCCGCATTAGCTTAGGCCTGGAAGGTGCCCCAAAAGCCAGCCCCCCCAAGGGAAAAGACTGCGGGCCTTTCAGCGGTGGGGTGTTGGGGGGGGGGGGAGGGGGTTCGGCCTCTGTGCTTGTGATCAGGACGATGCCGGTTTGAATGACACACTTGGGATTATAGTCACAAACCCACCAGGCCCTCAAGCAAAACCCTTTACCCCCCCCCCACAAAAAAAAAAAAATGCCAAAGGCTGCTGGGTAAATGTCTGACCCTATGCTAGACCTCAAACTTAGCTCTCAACTGCACATGTGTCTTTGTACGTCTCAAGGGAGACAACGAGGGGGTGTGTGAAAACTAAAGAATTCCACTGTGGGGGCTTCATCATCGCAGCAATGCAGAGGATTAGCCAACTCGCGAACTTCCGGTCTACATGACGGAAGATTTGATTTCAAGCAAGAATCATCGAGGATAATGTTGCCCTATCCAAAAGCGCTAACATGAACTTTCCACCGCTACTAACTAGCTGGGGTGTTACTGCGAGACCAACATCGGCCTCATGGTGTCTGGAACCTGAACACAGTGTAAACATCAGCATTCATACACTGTGTTCAGCGGCACAGACATCATGTCAAATATGATATGACATGTAACATTATGACAATAAATGATCATTTTATATATATAAAAGCTGTTAAAAATACACAAGTCAACACATATCCTACCAAACAGGCCAATAGTATGACCCAACAGATGAGTACAGAAGTGGCATTAATCAAAGTTTCAACATTCAACACTCAAACTGGTAGAGTGAGTAAGAAAAACAACAAACCGAGACTATATGATTAAAACAGGTCTATGTATTGACATAAAGGGGCGTTTCAGGAATGGTATACAGAGACCGCACTGTGGAAAAAAAGTTATAAGAAGAAAAGTAGAGAAAAAAATATCACAGTGGTCCTTTCAGCTGGCCAACATCGCAAGCTACTATACTACCCGGTGCATCAGCGCGCGCGCCTTTCTGAAGCGGGTTCACGAGGGGCGCGCACAGCGCGGGTACGGCGCCCCTGTTCAAATTGGCCCGAAGGAGCAGCACGCTGCATGCTGGTGGAGTCTGGCTACGGCCGCAGTTTGGCTTACTGATGTGTCAACGCACTGAGACACGGGAAAGTTTTACATAAGTCGGAAGCCAAGCCGAAGCTAAATAATACAATAAAATAAACCCGATACGTGTACATCTGCTCCTCGCACTTTATTAGCTACACATGGCTGGTTCATGTTTAAATTACTTCCGACGTCCAACTGACAGGTATGTGGAGGAGGCCCCTCCCAAGCAGGGCAGCGGCTCTGGCAGTTGGACGTTTCACTTAAGTAAGGAGGGCATATCTGCAGACAGACGCGAGTCCGTCTCCTTATCCCTCCTAACGGTGCGGGGTATATTCGGGGCGCGGGGCTCTGCAGCACCTCGGCCCCGTGTGAAAGTGGCACTTCATGGCTGCGCGACAAGCTTCAGCGACATGAATGCGGGGAATGTAAACACGCACAGTGACGGCTCGTTGTCCCGGTTGCAACACAAGTTCGACTCAGATTTATTTTGGAGGGCTACCATTCCCCAACGGCACGTAGGCACTGTCATGTTAATTATTAAAAATGACCAAATATGTACGGCGAACGACTACTTTCCCATTTAATGCATACGGCAATAGGCAGGCATAAGAGGAGAGTAACAAAACATATTAGGCTATTAAAATACTTGTAATGCCCTTCTGTACTAAAGTGCTGAGCAGAAAGAAAAACTTTATTTCGAAAACTGGGCTATATTTCGATGCTCTTTTCTCATGTCTGATACACTGGTTGCTATTGTCGGTCGTAATGTACTAAATATTACAACATTATATTAACTTATCATAAATTTTATATAATTAACGCATGTAATGTTGCCCATCACACTTACCCTCAGGCTTCGGGTCTGTTTTCCTCCGGGATCTGTCTCTGCCTCGAAGTCGAGAGAAAGTCCTCTTCAGCAGAGGTTCTGCCATGATCTGAGCGCCCTACGTGCTGCGCCGATCGGGATGTGGAGAAGGAGACGCCGCCGCTGTTAGATGAGCCGAACGCCGTGTATCTGCACATGGGACGCAGGCGTGTCGGGGAAGGCAGCGTCTCCCTGCGCCTCCATGCCTCTGCAGCCAGCTCCGCCTGTCCCGTTCCCCCGGAGAAATTTCACAGGAAACAAATTCCAAGGATTCTTTCCCAAACTTTTTTTCAAACCTCCTCCAGCAGAGAAAGGGGCTCCAGAGTGATCCTGCGTTTATGGGAGCTGTAGTTCAGAATTCCCCAGATCTTGTATAATTAGGGCTAAGTATGTTTTTCCCAGCGTGGGCTACACTTGAATAATAATTGACATTTTTAAAGGAAAACGTTACAATCGAAAAATTATCTCAGTCATTTAACGAAAACAATTAATGGTCTCAAGAATCCCGCGATTACACACTAAAAAGATCCACAGCTGAATTAATAAAGAAAAAAACAGCCGAACCTTTCGATGGGACCCGTTCTTCTTTCTAGCTCAGAAAGTCACCCAGAACATACACCGCACACCGACTTCGGCCGCCGAGGAAAGGACATGCAACGCTTCCGACAGGCTCTTTATGTTAAACCCTTTATCAGGGTAATTCATTCGTACTGGCCGTAAAAATGGTAAAGAGGGTCACCCTGAATGACTGACCGGCAGAGCAGCTAATTAACCTGATGTATTGTGGTCAGTCCCAGGCAGCCTGGCTCACAAAGCAGGCGGTACACGCTGGGTGGTGGGCGATTTAGAGGCGCCAATTAGGCTAAATGCATGTCGCAGTACAGGGAGGGAGCCGGAGTGCCCCGGGCGCGCGCACGCACGCACACACACACACACACACAAACAGAGAGAGAGAGAGATTAGGTATCTATATCTTTGTGGGGAATCTCCATTCATCTCAAAGGGCATATCCCTAAAGCCAACCTTTACTCTTACCGAGCCCTAACATTAACTAAAATACAATTAACCAAACACAACACAGTACTTCTGTGGCCACGATGGCTGTTTTTTTGGATTGCATTCAGAGATTATCATAAAATTGAATTTTCCCTTGTGGGGACGGGAAAATGTCCCCAGAATGTAAAAAGTATCAGGATTTTATTACATTGTGGGACAAGTTGGCTCTTCTTGAAAATGCAGTCTAATTCCTTTTAAGCTCTGAATTAGCCGTGGTATCCTTATATTTTATTAAGACAAATAGATGTCGACCCTTGTGCGGGGCGAAAATTAACCACAGAAAGAATATTCTGGGCGATACTGTTCTTGAAATTTCAGAAATTTCACTCATTGGTCTTATAACGGTCATTGGCCGTAGTTTTCATTGACCCCGCAACGGAGTGACAGCTGTGATCATTAGCGCGTCTTTCAGACCGTGAAACTTACACAAATAGCTAATTACATTTTGAACAGGAATTCACATGCTGGCTGAGGGGATGGATGGAGGTCCGGTTTAATCTGGGCCCCTGAGTCAGAGGCGCGCAGTAAGAGGTAACACTTAAGGACAGAAGTGCGTGTGAGACACAGGATATGACAGCGGTGACACTGGTGACATTAAACTTGTCTCCCCCTATTCCCAAATATAATCCCAAACAGCCCCATATGCCGCCACGCCCACACCAACATTTGTTTTATTTTTTTTTTCTTCGTCCGCTGTTTAAGGCCAGAAATAGACCGCGTTCGTGAGTGTGAGATAATTTCAAGGAAATTCAGCCCGAAGCAAAACATGTTCGCTGCCAAGAAAAAAAAAAGGGGGGGGGGGGGTATCTTTATAGAGGAAACAGAGGACGGGAGGGGGCGCGAAATTGGTTATGTGTGTGTTTGAGAAAATACCTTTGTGTTATTGAATATTTCAAGCGTCAATGTGACACGTGCGATTGAGAAGAAACAGGTCGACGTTTCAATCTGGACGATACAGAAATCCAACTGAATTTCAAACCGTGTTCTATCATGGTAGGTAATTCATTAATACCAATTTATAATTCACTGATCTTCATTAAACTTAAATAGCATAGCTGAAAAGCGTAATCACTCGACTTGTCCGTAAATGGTCAGATGGATTTCCTGGAGACGTTAAATCATCGCCTTAATATCAACATGAATGAATTGCTACGAATCGATGCATTGGCGCATTATGTTACATTGTTGCCTGATGTTCAGGAAGCGGAAGAGGATGTGCTGAGGATGGGGGCTTTTCTGGTTTCTACACTTTTGGGTCGCTTCCAAGTGGCGAGGCAGAGCAGCTGCTTTATCAGGCCAGATTCCGAGGCTGTCAGTGGGGAGCAAGTTCAGCTGTGCGACAGCGCCCTCTGGCGGTAAATTAAACAGATTCCGTTCGATCGTAGTCGCATTCCACCGACATTATCGTAATCCTCCTTATGTTTACCATTTTATGCCACAGAAACGTCTGTAACAAAACATTCAGTAATTAAGTCTGCATGAACATTTAAATGAGGAAGAATGTGAATTATTATTCTAGTACGGAAAATAAAAACAACCATAATGCTGTGGTTTAAATTAGTCTATTAGTGAAAAACGTTGGCGTATACTCAAAATAATGACAGCTGAAGCTGTTTCAGTCTTGTAGATAACTAGCCGAAAGTGTAAAGTGTGAGCAGTACGTTCCTTACTGCCACAGAGGGTTTGCAAGAGTCCACGCCGCTCAGCGACGCAGAGCCAGCCGGCTGGCGGGCACCTGGAAAGGCATCAGGAAACGTTTACTCAGGACTTTCCAAGTTTCCGAGCAAAACCCACCTCAAAATGTGTCCAGATCCGCCATAACTCGACCGCAACAGAGGCGAAATACAGCGGCTTTTGTATGTACTGCGTATTTGCCACCTGAAATAAATGGAAAACCTGTGACAATGTCGCTGGTCTGAATACGACATAGAATTTGTCGCAATATATGCTAGAATTATTATCGTTTACATAGAAGAATACTTAAGGTTTCCAACTATTCGTGCTGTCGTCACTTCTTTAAGTTCTTCCAGTAAATGTTATAAGCCAGCTGCAGAGTCTATCACGAGCAGCCTGCTGACTTGCTGGTGTTACCGGCTCTGTGCCCTGGATCGGCGCCAGCCTGCGAACTCCGCCGGCTACCGAGGACACGGTCAGCCCGGGCTGGACTGCATCCCTCAGGCTCACAGCCTTGCTGCTCTTGGGCTGTTTTGTTAGGGAGGGGGGATGGGCGCATTGAGTTTGAGATAATCATTAATCAGTCTTACATCCCACTGTAAACCCATCAGAATTTTGACTTGGCCAGGCTGGGGACCACATTTCTGTCCAGGCTTTTCAAAGGCTTCGGCAGGTTTCCATGCAGAACCTGCTCCTTTGACGACGCAAACCTCCAAAAGCTCCCAGTCTCCGCTTTTTAGCGATCCGTGTTTATTGTTACTCTCATGACAGCATTTAACTGTCGCAAGGATAAACAAGAAGAGAAGATGTGGGAAGCTGGCAGCACACTCAGGAACAGCCGGCGGGCGCGTGACCCCGCCCACGTCTGTCCCCAATGGCTCCTTTCTCTATAGGAGATAGAAATATTATACGTACAAGTGGCAGGTCAAAATGCCAGGCGCCCCCCGCACGCGCGCGACAGCTCTTCTGGCGAATGCCTTTCATTTTTACTCCATAAAGTTATGCTATCTTACGACCATTCGATTAAACCATCATTGTACAGCCCTTGATTTAAGCACTTCATATTGCCTGAGTGTTTCCTTCGTTGTATGAGGCATGTAAGTTTGCATACATACAGTAGGCAAACTAGACACACTGCTTCACTGTCACCTGTTTCGTTACAGTATTTCGTATAAAAGATCGGTTATTCATAAAACTTCAACCTCCAAAATATGGACCCTAGATTCCATACACACAACACAAAAAACGCAAATTCTGTTTTTTTTTATTTATTTGAAAACGATTATAAACCTTTTTCCACGTTGGAATTCTACACTTGTTTGGCATGGTGGGTGTAAAATCATACCTCCACTCACTGGTAGATGCGTGTGTGTGTGTGTGTGTGTGTGTGTGTGTGTGTGTGTGTGTGTGTGTGTGAGTGTGTGTGTGTGTGTGTGTGTTTGTGTGTGTGTGTGTGTGTGTGTGTGTGTGTGTGTGTGTGTGTGTGTGTGTGTGTGTGTGTGTGCAGTTCGCATGTTAGCCACGTGTCATGTGAATATCCTCCCATAGTCCAAATTTGCTGATACAGTGATTCAAGCACTGCGATGGACAGGCATCTCATCTACACTGCCCAGGGTGACCCCCAGGCGACCCAGAGAGCCCTACACCGCCCAAGGTGACCCCCAGGTGACTCTGACCTGGATAAAAGCTTGGAAGATGGACAGAAAGGTACCATTATCCTATACCTGTCAGGCAAGTTCTTGATCTAGAAGAATATATTCAAGTACATTCAGAGTCAGTGTCAGACACTGCTTGTTTAGTTTCTGTGGTCCAGGCCTGTCCTCAGATGAGGTGACTGTTCTGAAGTGTGGTTCTCAAAATAAGCATAGAGTAGACCTTCTATTCTGATTTATGTATATAGCATACAATTAAATAATATATTTTAAAGAAAAATTGCACAAATGTGTGGATGCAATTACTCGTATTCACAATTATAATATATAGTTATAATGGCTCCATTGTCATGAGTCAGTAAAGCATTAAACGATACAATTCACATTAATGACACTGGCCATGAGGGGGCGCTAAACATCAGCACAATAAATCATCAGTATAATAATACTTTTTCTAGGCGTCCAATCATCACTTCATAGTCCACTGGATCGATAGTGTAGTGCTTTGAAACCTGAAGGGTTTCAGATTAAATCTGAAAGATTTAATTTGTAGCTAAAAATGGCAGAAGTTGAGGGAGAAATAACATTTCCCAGTAATCTAGACAAAAAAATTGTAGCAGGCCAAAAATTACTGGGTGGAATGAATCGCGGAACCAGTTCCGTGAGCTAGCGCGGATCTTCCCAAAGCCCGATTAACGGTTTCAGCACCTGAAGCTAATTTCCCATATAAATTCGCGTTTGTCAGGGTTCACAGGTTTGTGCTCCGATGTTCCCGTGTATTCCGACCGTTTGTATGTTTTCACTGACTTCGCTTTTTCTTTAACAAAATGCAGAAAAAGACCTACTGCGCTCAATCTTACATTCAAAAGAACGACTTATTATAGGTAAGAACATGTAAGAAGGCTTAAGGAAATTATGCAAATGTCCAAAATGGACTTAATTTTAGTTGTACGCAGGGGCATTACTAGAAATTCTGGACTCGCTGATAAAACATCACCCTGGGCTTCCACTAGGATAGCCACTTTCAAGCTGAAGAAATATGGGTCCCCCATGGTAAAATTTTTGAGGTGGGACTAGGTAGGACTATGATGCATATTTTTCAATTTCCTGAGCTCCCTGTGTCCTGGGTATGACGTCAAACTGCATCCAGCCCTGCAGACGGTTCTCCAATTTGCAGGGGGAAATTTTGGGGGCTGGTGGCGGGACTGGCACTCCAGCCTCAATGGCCCGGAATAAACAGAGACCATACCCTTCTGTTCTCCGCGGGAGAAGCTCTGCTGCTGCCGCCCGCAGGAAGGCTGCACGCACCATGAAGGGGATGGGGGAAGCCTTCGGGAGTCCTTTCAACGAGTGCATTATGAGACTCAGGCTAAGGCTCTCCTTGGGCGTCTTGTCTGTTGTCTCAGTGTATGCTCTGACCGCGGTGAGTGATGTCTCATTGAGGGAGACAATTTACTTACAACTTTGCTTGGTGATTGAAGGGTGCCCATGAAGTAACACTCCTCTGGTCATGGGTGACTTCAGTGTGACCACTGGCACTGACAGAGCTGACTGTGAGGATTGTGTCAGTCCCCATGGGTCTGGAGACAGGTGAGAGTGGCTCCATGCTCCTCAATTTGCGAAAGGTCAGGGGCTGCAGGTCACTGGATCCAGGTTCCAACGCCCTGAGCTACATCGTTAGACTTGGTACTCCTATACTGGTGGTGCGGCAAAGGAGATCGATCACATCCTTGTGATAGATGCTGGAGGCAGAACTGCGGGGTCTACAGAAGTGCCCAGTTTGTGAATTCTGACCAGACTTCTTGTTGCTACTCTGAAGACTTGGCTTAGATCCAATCGTCTATCACCTATTAAGAGAATTAATGAGGGTGGACTTGGCCAGGCTCCAAGATCAGGCTGTTTCTGATGAGTTTGCACACAGTTTATGTGAGGAACTTGCAGACTTGGGTGCGACTGCTGACTCTAATGTGATGTGGGAGACCTTCCGTGATAAGATCCTGAAGGTTGCCAAGGGCTGTGTTGGTGTTGCCAGTGTTCCCAGAAGGAGGTGTTTCATCTCGCAGGGCACCCTGGATATTATCGAGAGGAGACACAGCGCACGACTTGGTGGCAACTCTAGTATGTACTGGAACTGAGAAGGAGGGCTGTGAGGGCTCTCAGGACAGATAGTTTGTTAGACAAATCTGTGAACAGGAGACACACCATCTGTTGTCTAGTGACCCGCATCCTGCTTACAGAGGAATCGAAACATTACGCACATCTGAATCTATTCCTCGGAGACTTGCAGTCAGGGTGGGTGATGGGACGGTTCTTACGGATGACACTGTAACCTGCTGGGCTGGCTACTTTGGGCTTTAACTTTGGGGTTAAAGCTGACCCTCCACCTAGGATGTTGGACATCTCTGGGTCTACGGTTCTCGAAGCTGATCCTCCGATCAGATGTGAACCACCCAATCTCACTGAGATTGCACAGGTGGTGAATCAGCTGGGGGTAGGGAAGGCCGCAGGGATCTGTGGTATCCAGGGTGAACTTCTCCAGACTGGTGGTAAGGCTGTCCTACTGGCATTGCAGGCAATCTTTGCTTCCATTTGCGAGACAGGCGTCATCCCAAATGTGCCTGGGATGATGCCCCAGCAGCTGTGGGGCGTCTGTTGGTGAAGAAAGATTTACTCATTTTGACTTTGCCGACAATGCTGTGATCTTAGAGGAGTCAATGGAGGCTCTGATCGGGGAGTGAGGAGTCTGAGTGTCTGGGATTGTGGATGTCCTGGTTAAAGACCAAGATCCAGGCATTTAATGACTTCTTGGGCACAGCCGTCAGTAGTGTGTCTGTCTGCGGGGAGAATGCAGACCTTGTCGAGAGATTTACCCACCTCCGCAGAGACATTCATGTCTCTGGTGACTCTTCCTATGAAGTCAGGGGAAGGATTGGAAGAGCATGGGGGGTCATGAGGTTGCTGGAAAGGGGTGTGTGGAGCTCCTGATATCTTTGCAAGAGGATGAAGGTCCAGGTCTTTAGAGTCCTGGTGCTCCCTGTCTTGCTGTATGGCTGTGAGTCATGGACGCTATCCAATGAGCTGAGATGAAGACTGGACTCCTTCAGTACTGTGTCTCTTCAGAGAATCCTTGGGTACCACTGGTTTGACTTTGTGTCGAATGATCGGTTGCTCAGGGAGTCCCGAATGAGGCACATTACCTGCATTGTGAAGGAGCGTCAGTTACAGCACTACAGCCATGTGGCGCGTTTCCCTGAGGGTGATCCGGCTCACAGGATCCTCACTGCTGAGGACCCAAGTCACTGGACCAGGCCAAGGGGACGCCCACGTAACACCTGGCTGCGGCAGATGGATGGCCATTTCCGGAGGGTGGGACTGGACCGTTTGTCTGCCTGGGGGGTCACCAGCTGGGATCCCAAGGAGTTTTGCTGTGTGGTGGGTGTGGCAACGTACTGCATCAGTACATGCTCCCCAACCTGTCCTGACCTGACCTGCGCTCCCTGAATCTGCTAGTGTATCCCTTTGGCAGCAAGCATACCACACATATCATATGCATCAGTCCGAAAAGACAATATCGCTACGCAGGCTCCAGCTTATCAGAGAAACCTTTTCCAGTGCAGAGAGGAGCGCGCACCTACCTGACCGCTCGTGATTGACAGCGGAATTGACCAATAAGATGCCGAATCGTAAATCGTAACATGTGGAACACAACTAGATCGACTGTACGGCGGGTATCCTGAACAGTCAGGTAGTGTTTTGATAGGCTTTAACGTAACTAGAAATAATTTCCGCGTTTAAGTTCATTTCATTGCCTGCAGCTGCCGCTGTTTGTAACTGTTCATTTGATAAATTAACATTGTTCTCAGTAATGTTATAAACACTAATGCAAAAGGGAAGTATGTATTTTTTGTAGTTATTAAATATACACTTGATTTATTTTAGGTAAAGGGACGATTCAATAGTTGCATGCCTCCTTTACCGTGTCAGATACAGCGGCTGCACCGCCTGCTGCAACTGAGGACGCTTGTTCCGTTCGCAACCCCAGCAGAGACGTGATAGTCGGGATTTAACCCACATTGCGCGGACAACATAATTAACACGGTTAATAAGGTTTAATTTTGGTACATAATCCACTGTCCATAAGCGTCGATGTAGTTCAGCGACGCACAGGGCGCCAGAAGGGGCGTCCCACATTTTCATACAATTTAGCAATTTGTGCACCTAAATCCAGCAGCCGGGGACGGGAGCGCGCGTCGAGCATGCAAACAAAATAGAAATACAATTAAAACAAAAAAATATATTATTCGTAGGTTACTATATTTTAAAACATTTATTACAATTGACCAAAATAATAATTTGACTGCAGCTAGTCCAACACTGTGAGACGACAGAAACAAATAAAATGATTTTCAAGCTCCGTTATCCAGAAGTTGAAGGCACGTGTTCCGGGCAATTCGGTTTCCCTATGTTTCCCCTGTGTATCAGGAAATAATGTTTCCCCTAATATTAAAGCAAAGAGGTATGTGAAATGTCTGAAAATCACTCAGATACATTATTACATGTGAATACTGTATTGTTATTAGTACCGAGGCCCAGATCGAACATAATATAGTCTTATAAGCAATACGTATACTATACCGTTTTCATCAAGAAATATCTCTATGCAGCGAATTAAATACTTTCATTTATTATATGTAAAAACATCGAAAAGGCATGTGATGTTTTAAAATATATGGCTTGTTTACCCCAAGAGCTTCGTAAAAAGACATGAAAACAACAGCGAAACAGCGTACAAATCAGCGCGCGACAGGGAAAACATAGGAAAACTGAATTGCCCGGAACACCTGTTGTGTAACATAATATTAATGCTTGGTAGAAGGTACTTATTTCGGCTTCTCTCGGGATCCGGGCTGCATAGACGCTCTAGCTATGATCATTACCAGCTAGCATTCACCAAAATCAGGAAGTTAGAAAGCAGCCTGTGCCGCAGGGACGCCTTTAGTCTACAGCGAGCAAAGCGTCTTTAGGGAAGTTGGCTTCTTGCAAAACCCAGAAACTGGAGTCTGTTCAGCAACCATCTCAGCGATGATCGGACGTGTGATGAATACTGTGCAGTTCTGAAGATTCTGCCGTCGTTGTGACAACTGCACTACGAAGAGCTACTTCTCAAGATTAAGTATATTCAGGGTTGGGTTATACAAGGCAATCCGATAAATGCATTCTCTGTTTAATTGTAGTAATGCTTCTGGAATAATTTAGAAATTGTATTGCAGTGTATATTGATTTCCTAAGGTTTTATAAATGGTATCCTCGGTGTTCAAATCCCAGAATCATTAATCCCAGTATTAAGGATGATCTGAGCAGCAACGCAGGGGATTCCATTACGTATCGTGCGTATCGTATAACTCAACATGCTTTTTGTGCCCTGTCTGTCTCACAGGATGGCGATGAAGTATGAAGGGTTGTTGGGCCGTTTCCTGCCCCTACTCTCCTCCGTCTGGGGGGTCTGTCAGATGTGCCTCTTCTCGCTTCTGCTCGTCCTTTCGCTCCGGCTCTGCTGGGCGCTGCTGGAGTACTGGAGAAACGCCAGGAGGCTGCGGTGCTTCGCGCTGCCCCCCAAACGCAACTGGCTGCTGGGGCACCTGGGCTTGGTGAGTGACCGCTTACAAGCAGATCGGTCCCCCGGTTCCACAAGAAGTAGCACGGAGCAGGGAAACCTAATACGCCAGCCACGGCTGGTTATTAACGATTAATTCTATGGGTGAAACGGAAAAGGGGGTGAATCTGAGCAAAGAAACTTGGGCTCGATTTGTGGGGTGGTAATCTGCCTTAAGATCTGAATTCCTGACGAGTAAAAATGCACGTTCATCGCCCCGATTAATGGATTTTTTGGAGAATCATTAAAAATGTGGAAAGAATCGCGCACAATTAAAAAAAAAACAAAAAACAATAAAACATTATTAATATAAGTCTGAATTATATACGTGTCTTTACAAAACAAAAATGTGATTTTAGACGAGGCAAACGATATTGAGTTCGCAGTGAACGTTGCGGATTGAGGTCGCTACCCCCCACATTCGGCAGCATTAACCGAATGTCAATGTGCTTTTTATAAAAACGATGAGGTTATCTGAGTGTTTCAAAACACACAAGTGGACTTGATTTTATACGCCCCCACTTGCCCCACTTGTTCAGATGAGTTGCGCGCTCTATATACCTAAAGGACATCATTAGTGTGGAAACGTTAAGCTATTTAAGGAGGCGGCAGGTAATCAAAGAAAATACAGCAGGCGCACATTTATAAACAAGCGGCCTTTAAATGTCACTGTGTCGCGGCTCCAGTGTGTTAAATGTTGCATTACAGTTCGCGGTGTGGCCGTGGCGCTCCTGTTCTTCGGGGTTCAGTGGATACATGTTTATTCAAACCTGTATGATATAAGTAGGGAATTGTGTGCTGGGAGATGTTTGGGGACATGTTCAGAGTGCGAATTACCCCTCCATAATTGGGGGGTACTGCCTTCATAACACTTCTATGACCACAGTGGCGACTGGCC
>JAODJU010000095.1:1912597-1924155 GCA_026776725.1 Gnathonemus echidnorhynchus
GCCATGTTTATCCATCAGTCACGGAGAGATCATGCCTGTTACCTCCGTCATACAGAAGGCAGCCATGTTTATCCATCAGTCACGGAGAGATCATGCCTGTTACCTCCGTCATACAGAAGGCAGCCATGTTTATCCATCTGTCACGGAGAGATCATGCCTGTTATGTCAGTCATGTGCCCAGCGATTCTCCCCCAAAGCAGATGCCCCCTCCTCACCTACTTTTCCCCTGTCTACTTGCCCTTGACCTGCTCGCTGCAGTCGCCATAACCCTGAAGGACGAGCTGTTCTATGGCTTCCTGCGCCCATGGCTGGGTAAGTGGACACTTCTCTCTCTGCTGAGTGACTTCCTGTTTTTGGGGAGACTGTGAGGGCTGTGCTCCCCACTGCAGGTCATGGTCTCCTCCTGAGTAACGGGGAGTACTGGGGAGACTATGAGGGCTGTGCTCCCCATTGCAGGTCATGGTCTCCTCCTGAGTAACGGGGAGTACTGGGCCCGCCACCGGCGCCTCCTCACACCTGCCTTCCACTTTGACATCCTCAAGATCTACGTTGACATTTTCAACAAGTCCGTCAACATCATGCATGTGAGTGCTTTGCCCCATTGGTCGGTTGGAGTGGGGGTGGGGAGGCAAGGGCGGGTGTCAGAATATCTCTCAGATCTCCTCTTATCCTTCTCATTTATCCTTGAGTTTTTCTATTTCTTTAACTGGCTTGAAATCAAGAGACAAAGACACCTTGTGATTTGCATCCTTTTAGTCACATCAGTGTGGCTTCATGGCTACATTTGTCCTTTTTCTGCCCGGACTGTGACACATTATGTTTGAAACTCTAAATTTGTAATGAGCTGAGTTTCTAATGTCTGCATATCAGTGAAGAAAGCTTGCATTGCATTGGAGCGTGTTAAGATGTGGACTTCCTGTAAGTGCTATCACACAGACAAATCTACACTAACATTCTGTGAGTGTGACAGTATGAGAGCGTCATAGGCAATCTGCTGACACTTCTGGCCTGTGCTTTCTCAAAAATGTAACCCCTGGAATCGGTCAAGTTTATGGAATCTAATCTAATCTAATCTGTTGCAGGAGAAGTGGCGCCGCCTGGTGGCAGAGGGACACAGCTGTCAGGAAATGTTTGAGCAGATCAGCTTGATGACACTGGACAGTCTCCTGAAGTGTACCTTCAGCCATGACAGCAACTGCCAGGAGTGGGTGACCTCAGGGTCACTGTGATCTCAGAAACAGAGGTCACAGGGGCCAGCCTGGATGGGGCACCCCAGGGCTGACACACACACACACACACATACACACACACACACACACACACACACACACTATGAACAATTTAAA
The DNA here is from genome assembly GCA_026776725.1 of Gnathonemus echidnorhynchus. Taxonomy (NCBI): domain Eukaryota; kingdom Metazoa; phylum Chordata; class Actinopteri; order Osteoglossiformes; family Mormyridae; genus Gnathonemus; species Gnathonemus echidnorhynchus. The sequence goes on from JAODJU010000095.1 coordinate 1,913,944, forward strand.
GGCAGTCATTTCCAAACACACACAGGGAGAACCTGCAGACTCCATACACACGGAGCTGAGGGCAGCAATCCAAGCCTCCACCTAGGAGGGGGGACGGGGGGGTGGGTTTCCTCATTAAACATGTTGCAGCACGGCAGCGCTTCCTGGAAAGTGAACATTCGGCACCAAACTGGTTCTGCAGCAGAACCAGGAAAACACACCAGAGAACGTCTGAGACAGAGATGGTTCTCTCCCAGAACGTGCTCTGCACAAACAGAATATGAACAATTAGTATTTTTTAGATTAAAGGATAAATATGAAATACAGAATTTTCAATATTCATTTTATAAAAACATCAAATGTGGTTGAGCATAGAGATACACATACTGTGTAATGGTGGTGCTCACTTTCCTGGCTCCTGTGCTCCCCCTGCTGGCCTCCAGGCATCCCAGCGAGTACATTTCTGCCATCTATGAGCTCAGCACCCTGGTGGTGAAACGGGAGCATCGCATGCTGCACCACTGGGACTGGCTGTACTGGCGCACGGCCGAGGGCCGCCGTTTCCGCCGTGCCTGCACCGTGGTGCACGAGTTCACCGCCAGCATAGTCCAGAAGCGCCGTGCACAACTGCACCTGCAGGGGGAGCCAGAGAAGCAGGTGGATGGTTTCAATATGAAGAGAGTGACTGACTTCATTGATGTGTTGCTGTTGTCTAAGGTATGTGCACATCAATGTGTGTGTATGTTTATGTATGTATGTATGCATATGTGTGCCATGAGAATGTGTGTGCATGTGTGTGTGCGTGTGCGTTTGGGTGTACATGCGTGTATATATGTGAGATATGTGTTTATTACATTGTTGGGGGCAAATGTTTTTAAAGAAACCTGTCATTTTGACATTGTGGGGATCATTTTTAACCTCAACTTTGTAAAAATCTGCGAATGATGCAGGATGATGACGGCAAGGGGCTCACGGACGCGGAGATCAAGGCGGAGGCTGACACCTTCATGTTCGAAGGTGGGCCTGCTCTCACTCCCAAAGGGGCTGGAGCTCCTACTGGTGTCCTAGGGACTGAGGCTTGTACCTGTCGAGTCCCCCCCTAAAGGCCCCCCATGACCCTAAGATGGCTTGGGACCAAGCACCAGTTACTTTGGGAGAGGGGAAAGCACAGACTGCCCCTTTAACACCCCACCCCCCCCCCCCCCCGTGTCTGTTACTGTGAGCAGTCTGCATCTGGTCCTACTTTTAAAGCACGTCTTTCTCTTTTTCTCCTGACCCCTCCTCTTCCAAAGGTCACGACACCACGGCCAGCGGACTCTCCTGGGTCTTATACAATTTGGCCAAGCATCCGGAGTACCAGGAGCGGTGCCGCGCCGAGGTGGACGACCTGCTGGAGGGCAGGGACAGCGAGGAGCTCGACTGGTCAGAGTGCCACCCCCCACCCCCACCGCCCTACTCCCTCGCTGGAGCCCATCCTCCAGGGGGCGGCAGAGGAAGTGAAAGTCAAATGAGCAAGATGGCAAAGTTCCAATTCGCACTGTCCCAGTTTTAACATTTGAATCTCAAATCTCACATTAGAAGAACGAACAGGCAAAATATGCAGAGAAATCTGCTTCTCTAAACAGCATAAAATAAGACTTTCCCCCGCCCCAAGCATCCAAGACATTCAGGCAGAAAACCCCAAGACCAAGAAACAAAAGCAGCATCAGGTGCAACTAGGAAAACTAACTAGGCACTCTCTACTAATGAGGCAGTGATCTAATAAGCAGGTGAACTGAAGCGAGAAGATATGAAGTTACCCCCTAGCTCCCTCTGCTGGTCAGGATGATACAACACTTTGACCTCATCTCAGCGTCTTCCTTCTTATGTTGCATTTTGAATGTCCTTGTCTCTTATATCACAGCTTGGTATTAAAGTGAGTTAAATTGTCACCATTGGGCTGAGGGTTATTCTGGGCCTGTGACACTGAGGTACTGGTCATCGCCACAGGAACGACCTGTCCAACCTGCCCTTCATCACCATGTGCATCAAGGAGAGCCTGAGACTGTACCCCCCTGTCCCTGCAGTCACACGTCGCCTTACTCAGGAGATGACAGTGCCTGGGAAGCGGGTGATACCACCAGGTAAGGGGGGGGGGGGGGGGGGGGGGGTGGTTATAGCACAGGATAAATCGGAGATGCGGAGTTAGGTGGATCGCCTGGTCTGAAGAACAGGAAGAAAGCTGCGTTGTTTCTTTGTCAGGAAACATCTGCCTGGTGAGCATCTATGGGACCCACCACAACCCCCACATCTGGCCCGACCCGGAGGTTTGTCCCAAACCGGCTGCTCGATCCTGGTGGCCCCTGATGCCAATCCTTAACTTTTCTCTCTGATTGCCAAGGTTTACAACCCGCTCCGCTTCGACCCCGAGAATTCCAAAGGACGCTCTCCTTATGCCTTCATTCCCTTCTCTGCAGGACCCAGGTAGGGTGTGCTAATCAAACACTACACACACCACAAGTGAATATGAACTGACATTGTCACAGTCCACACCTCTGTTATTGGCTTACTGGTGCCATCTTGTGGCCAAAATAATTCACAACATTCATCTAAAGAATGGAGAGTTAAAATCAGCATTTCCTCCATATATATTATGTTTATACATGTAGTATTAAGTGTAACACAGATCTGAGTTTTTTTAGAGTGAGACAGGCAGAGAGTAATACGTTATTAATAGGTGCGCCTCCCTGTGGGCACCTACAGGAACTGCATCGGACAAAACTTTGCCATGGCGGAGATGCGGGTGGCAACTGCACTGACCGTGCGGCGTTTCCGCATCACGCCGCGGGACAGCAGGGTGCGGCGGCTGCCTGAGCTCATCCTGCGCGCAGAGGGGGGACTGTGGCTGCGGCTGGAGCCGCGAGACCCCCCCAGGGGGTAGCCGGGTCACATGTCCGTTGGCATTTCAGCGCTTTGCCTGCCTTTCCTCAAGGATCTTACCTCTTATTATCAGGGAGCCTGTCTAAAAATAAACTCATGTTTTTGTAGCTCCGTATGCTTTTTTTGCAGAGGGGGGGTTGAGTGTGTGACACCCCCCCTCGGGAGGCTTTGCTCTGCCTGCCTGAGGACTGTGATGTTTGTCACTTTGCTCTGACCCAACATCAGTGTATTAGTACAACCAAGTCCAAGGACCAATGTGATGCACATTATTGCTCGGCCACTATGTCTGTATTTGAAGTAAATGCACAGTAATTCATCAAACAATTAATGTGCTCAGGTGCATAATGCATTGTATTTCTTATTTCATTTTCTGTTAAGCACTTTGAATGGCCTTTGTCATAAAAACCTTTGAAAATGTGCTGCACATATAAACTTCACTTGACTAATGTTACATGATTATTACTGAATTATTAGACCAAACAAGTACAGGAAATAAATAAAGAAATCACGCCTACACTCGTCTTCAGAATGCATTACAGTACGATGACCTGGTTCTACTTCGTTTAACCGGAGCTCTCCGGTGACACCTCGCCCGGGCTGCACCGCCCCTTGCCCGGGCTGCACCTCCCCTCCCCGGCCCAGTGTCTCCCTCGCCCGGGCTGCACCGCCCCTCCCCGGCCCTGTGTCGCCCTCGCTTGAGTCGCCTCTCCAGGGGAAACGATTAAACAACACACTTGTTGTTCATTGCTGCATTTTGCTGTCATTGTGCCAAAAGGATGGAGGTGTCAGTTTGCACATGGCCCCTCTGGGGGGGCCTGTACCCCCCACACTGACTAAGCAAACCCCACCCTCCCCCTGCCACACTGCTGCTTCTCGATTGGCTCCCCCTCCCCTCGGATGCCGGTCAGCCCTCCTGTTCCCGGACGGCCCCGTGCCCCTCACCACCCCTCTGTTTGAAAACACCGAGATATAAATACCCCCCCAGCCCACAGCTTGCCGACACACAGCGAGCAAGCGGGGGGGTCTTCCTGTCGTCCCGGCGAGGATCTGCGGCATCAGCCCAGAGGGAAAAGCCACCTGACCGGGGGAGCCGTGTACGCGTGTGATGGAAGCCGAGACCACAGTGTCCCCCGCAGCCCCTGAGCCCCTCTGCCCGGGTTGCCAGGCGGGTGACTCAGCCCTGCTGCCTTGCGGGCACCGGCTGTGCACAAACTGCCTGCAGCAGTGCCAGCGGGAGGTGGGCGCTCCGGGCTGCACCGTGTGCTATGGCCGCCAGCTGCTGGATGGCGTGCTGCACCGCCTGCTCGACTCTCTGTTCGAGGGCCAGCCGCGGCGAGAGGCCACCACCGGGGGGGCCCGCGGGCTCTGCGCCCGCCACAGAGAGGAGCTCACCCTCTTCTGTGTGGATGACGAGGAGCTGGTGTGCACCTCCTGCCAGGAGAATGAGCACGAAGAGCACCAGTGCTGCCCCCTAGAGGAGGCTGTGCACGACTGCAAGGTGAGGGGTACGGTCCATGTGAAACCTGCTTGAGCTACACATGATCGCACACACATAGGACAAATTACACATCTGTTTAAATGTGTCAAACTGCTGTGCTTTTGAGGAAAGGGCTCCTTTCAATGTCCAGCTGTACACACTGCTGAAGGTGCTTAGATACAACGGGTTACAGCAGGAATGGGTTAAACCGCTGTACCCTTCAGGCAGGTGCTGTGAGCCCCGTCCAGCTGAATGCATAATCCTCCACACCTGTCGTGAAGCTGTCTTTCTCACTGTCATGTGTCGGGTCAGAGGGAGCTCAGGGCCGCCATGAAGCCCCTGCAGGAGAAGCTGGAGGACTTCACCGCAGCCAAGCAGAGCTGCGAGGAGCTGTCAGAGCACATCAAGGTAAAGGCCTCCGGCTCAGCAGCCCACCCCCATGGCAGCACTGCGGGCCAGAGCCAGACCCCCCCTTCCTTTACCACCCTCCCTTAGGACCAGGCCCAGCAAAGCGAGCGGCTCATAAAGGACGAGTTCAAGAAGCTCCACAGGTTCCTGAGGGATGAGGAGGCGGCCATGTTGGCAGCTCTCAAGGAGGAAGAGGAGCAGAGGAGTCAGACGACGAAGGACAAGATGGAGAAGTTGGCCGGAGACTTACGGTCTCTGACAGACGACATTCAACTGATGGAAGAGCAGCTGGCTGCTGATGATATCACCTTCCTCCAGGTATGTGCCCGTCATGGAGCTAGTCAGCCCCTTTGAGGTCACGGCTAGGCACAGCAGGGATTGGTCATAGATCAGAACTTCTCTTTATGTCTCTCTTGGTATCTATGTGTGAACAACTTCTGCTGGCCAAACTGCACCTTTCATTTCCCTTCTGTTCTGCAGAACTTCAAGGCAACCATCCAACGGTATGTGTTAGATGACCACTGTTCCCACCACGTACCCTGAATCCAGTCACACTGGAGGCCGTAACCTTGATGTGGCTTGCTATTGGTTGTGATCATTTGCAGAGCACAGCGCCCCCTACAGGACCCAATAACTGACTTTGGTGGCCTGATTGATGTACCCAAACACGTAGGGAACCTAAAGTATAGGGTTTGGGAGAAGATGCAGGACCTGGTCCAGTACAGTGAGTGAATCTGTGAATGTGGATGACTTGCATTATGATTAACAGTAGTTAGCTAAGCCAGTGGTCAGTATACTTATATATAATCCCCACTACTTCAGATTTCTCTCCATGAACATTCCAAGTTGGAGGACTTGACCTAATTTCTCAACCCCCCAGCCCCTGTAACACTGAACCCCAACACGGCAGACATCTGCCTCTCCGTGTCCGATGACCTGACGTCTGTGAGGTACCTGGACGAGGACCAGCACCTTCCCGACAACCCAGAGCGGTTCCGGTCCTGTGAGTGTGTGCTGGGCTCCGAGGCTTTTGACTCGGGGCAGCACGTCTGGGACGTGGAGGTGGGGGACAACTCGGAATGGGCCCTGGGCGTGGCCCGGGAGAGCATCCAGAGGAAGGAGTGGTTCCCTCCAAACCCAGAGCGGGGTTTGTGGAGCATTGGTCTGTCGGCGGGAGAGTACCGGGCACGGGCCCCTATCGCCACACCCCTGGTGCTGAAGAAGAAGCCTCAGAGGGTCCGGGTGCAGCTGGACTGGGACCGCGGCCGACTCACCTTTTCCGATGCCGTTGACAACACTCTCCTCTACAAGTTCAAACACAAGTTTGCTGAGAAGGTCTTCCCATACTTCTCCAGCTCCTGCAAGCGCCACCCGCTACGAATCCTACCAGAGAAGGTGTGGGTCACAGTGGACTAGTGGCAATGCACTACTGAGTTACTGAGGAAACCAGCTGCTAGCGACACACTGCTAGCAGCCTTTGTTGACATATTCTTGTCAACGTCTAAAAAGAACCAAAGTCTAATCAGGACTAATCATCATATATTTTGAGTTTTCATTTGAAGGTGACATCACATCCTAATCTGAAAGGCAAAGCTTCTCCCTTGTAGGGGTGAGTTTTGTGAACCCCAAGCTCATAGCTAGTCTCCCGGTTAAAGGAGGCAATCATCAAATGGTTAAGGTGAGCAGTATCTTTCTACCACCAGTAGAAGGTTCTCCAGAATGTCTGCAGAAAGCCTTTGACCGCGCTCCATAATCTCTGTGTGACTATACCGAGTGCCTGTCCCTTTAATGATTTCATTTTTATTTTTAGGGTTCGGTTTTTCTTTCAGATCTTGCTTACATCTGACGCAATTGCTGCTACTCTACAAATTCATTTTCGTATTCTTATGTAGGGTAAACCTTAGGCAGAACTTCATCACAGCAGGTTTTGTGAAACGCTTGCCTTTCGCTCTGTTTTTCAGTTAGTTTATGTTCGATTGTGGATTTGTTCAGATTTGTTTTTTTTTTTTGAATTTGCTCAAATATGAAGTGTGTCGCTACTTTCTTTCCCGCGCCGCCCCTGAGGTTTATAAGAAGCAGCATTTAATAACAGCTTTACGCAACGCCTCCGGCTTTAATCCGTTTTAATGCTCACGGCATCCACCCCCGCCGCCCGGGCACCTGCCCTCGCTCGTCTTCCTCATGTCACCCCGGGACTCAGGTTACACTCGGCCCGATGCAGCCGCTTCAGAATCAGATCCCACCACCCGAATGGCTGCATTCGCCGCGTTCAGCGGACGGTGGCTCTGCCGCTCCGGCGCGTTGCCGCGCAGTGACGCAATGCGCGCTCCTGCGTCCTGCTTCTCTCTTTACGAACTGCTCCCCTCATCACGCCCCGGTTTTTCACATTAGATTTTTTTGTCACTTAAGCTTTTAATGCTGCCAGTGCAAACTCTCACGTCGATCACTGCATATTGTTTTATTTTACGTATATTTTATGTGATAATCCAGTTTATTCCATTCAGCCTGTGTCCCCAACAGCTTAAATATTTCATACTTAAATAGCCCGCTTGCATTACCGAAAGGTCGCGTTATTCTTAGAAAGAGCGTTTCTGGATTTGTAACTGATGACAGTATAGTTAATGGATATAGATTAGGATAAACAAGGCATTAATTTAGCGCAAGATGCACAAACTTTCAGTGCAGTGTCCTTCAGACGCTTACAGCTTCTGACTTCGCTGAAGTCACTCCCTTTTTCTGACTTTCAGTACTTTTGCTTCAGTTGCCCCACACTCGGGAAATGCGAGTAGTACGACATATTGAAAATTAACAAAAAGTACTAAAACAAAATCATTTGTAATAATACCATTAATGTCATATTGTAGAAGACCTTATAATGAAAAATGTACAAATGTAAACAATCATCTTTGGATAAATTATACGCTCTATGATCGTAATATTTGATTTACTATTTATTTAATGAATATTCATATTCATTTAACGTTTAATACCGTTCAAGCAATAATTCACGTTATGAGAATTTGTTTTATTTCTTCTGAAGTGCTTCCAGCTTTTTAATAAAGGCGTGTATAGAAATTACGTGTTTGAGCAGATTTTCTCCTTCATTCATTCTGTATTCAGAAGCCGGTCGTAATACGCTGTGAATCCCGTTTCTCCTGCACCAACAATCTCCACACACGGGACTCGGCGATCAGGAACAACAAGTTTCATGAGTGACACAGACAACCTGAAGCTGAAAGCAAACTTATTTAAATGACGGCAGCTCTGAAGGCACATGATTCACGTATCTGTGCTTTTTCTAGCAGACGGTGGCCGTTTCGCAGCTTCATCGATGCCAGACGTCGCGTTTGGTTCATATGACAGGAATGTACTATTGAGAAAGCAGGGTGAGACCGTCCCTGGAGAAATTAGGGTAAACAGCCTAACTCGACGATCTCTCTGATGAACCTGGGATTTGAACCAGTGACCTTCTGAGCTGCATCCCTCCCACGACATTAAAAAGCCAGACCTGCTGGTGTGCCTCAGCGCAGAGACTGAAATGATGCTCTAATATATAATAATGATGACGATGACATTTTGGACACATCCCCCCTCCCCCATCTGTTTTTCACAAATGTTCCATGTATGCTGGGAGACGCATCAGCACCAGTGCATGCTGGGAGACGCATCAGCACCAGTGCATGCTGGGAGGCCCACAGAGGTCAGCTCTGATAAACCACACACTGTGGAGTTAAGGAACATTTATTGTTCAGTGTTTTAATACCCTCCTTTATACATTCCTTAATTAATCTCATATTGGCCATATGTATTTATCATATTGCCATTTATATCAGATCAAAAATAAAACTAAAAAACTTCACCCTAGAGGAATTACTCTACATCAGAATCAGTGCAAACAGCTAAGCGATGCTTAAAAAAAGAAACTCTATGTACATAATTTCTGACGTGGAAGCAGTGGAGATCCGTCTGGGGGTTAAAAGGCCAAAATGGACAGTAAAATGAGCAGAGCGGGCGTCTGGCGGACAGTCCGAGCCAAGGGTGCCCCCCCCAGCCCAGAAACAGCGTCAACAGAAAGGCAGTAGATGAATGGGCTTCCTGGTGGGGGGGGCGGGGGGCTCGTTGTGCGTGCAAGCGTGCTAAGATGTGTACTGTCTGGTACTGTCTGAGGCGGGACTGTGGGGGGGTGAGAGGCTTAGCGTTTTCGGGGAGAAGGGGGGGGGCAAAACGAAAGGCAGCCTGGCGGCTCTGGGTGGGCCAGGTCTCTCTCTCTCTCTCTCTCACACACACACACACACACACACACACACACACACACACACACACACACACAGTACATTATTTTCCACACAGGACTGTAGTTTTTGGTAAAACCTGGATCTCTGCTGTGCACCTTCAGACCTGCCAGCGCTGAGCGGCTTCTAGATAAAACCGTTTCCTGTTATTCTGCTCACTATCGTGTGACGTCATGGAGTTGAAAGGTGGAGGTTGTCAGGGGTCAGTGTAGAGGTCAAAGATTCACCATACCAGGAAATAAGAACAAAATAAATTAAGCTTCAGTGAGGTCGGGCTGCAGGGGGGCGCCACCTTATGGCACTGTGTCTCCAAGTCGTCTCCAAGCTCATCCCAGGGGAGTAACCCGGCCCTGTCTCCGGCTCCGGCCCCCCTGTCAGCAGTCGGAGATCTCGGAGCAGGTGTTGGAGTCATTGGGCAATTTCCTCCGCTGTCGCACTGACTTTTCTTCGTCCTAAACACAAAAAATATGCCACCTACTGACAACTGTGTGCAACTGTCACCTTATGAAACTCCGTGTTAACAGTCCTGCTGGCATGAGGGAATGTCAGAGCTGGCGTGCCGCTCTGAGAGGGTACGGGCACCACGGGACCCTGCGTTTACCGTGTGGAAGACCCCGTTTGGCCCCCAGTCCCCGGGGGACTGGTCCTCGGCTTCCTCTGCCTCATCTTCCTCCTCCTCCTCTTCCTCCCGCACTGTGTCAATGCCGTCCTCCTCAAACTCAGTCAGGCAGTCAGATTCCTCCGCTGAGGGGAGGGGCAGCAATGGAGGAGGTCACATCACATATCAGAGAAGCTAAAATGGCTGCCACCCCCCTGCCCCCCCAATATAATGTCGTCTGTTTCACTAGCATCCCCGAGGTGTTTTGCAGAAATAAAAGCAGCTCAGAAACCAGAGTGGGTGCGATGATAGCTGGAGTGAAGAAGCCGGTTTGATCGTCAGTGAGCGATCTGGGCTGACCGGGTTCCGACTGGGTTCTGAATGGGTTCTGACCAGGTTCGGACCGGGTTCGGCTCACCCTCGGCGGACACGTAGCTTTGCACCGGCTCGATTCGGGACACGGCATCTGTGTTACTGTCGCTATGACCACCGCTCATAAAAGGAGATCTCAAAAGCAAGTTAAAAAGCATTCCGTCTTC
>JAODJU010000095.1:1942135-1955947 GCA_026776725.1 Gnathonemus echidnorhynchus
GCGGGGGGGGGGGGGGGGGGGGGGTAGGCGGAGTTCATCAAGGACATGGGGGATGACAGGTCAACGGGACACTGTCATCAACGGGTCACTGTCATCAACGGGTCACTGTCATAAATGGGACATTTCCAAACAAATTTGTGTGGCTAATAGTTCATAAGGTTATGAGTCATTGGTACTTTATAGGTCACGTGAGCTCCCACTGCCCGTGTGTCTATATGCAAACACAAACATACACACATATATGCACACATGCACATGCACACACTGTCACACACAGACACACACCCGCTCTCTTCCACACAGACAGACAGAGTGGATGTAAACACTGACCATGCTGGTTTGAAGCTGATCTTCCACAAAAGCCTTGAGGTTGAGCAGCCCTTCCTGCTGACAGACACACAGGTCACGATTCCACGATTCACCTATGAGTCACACGTCTCACCACCTGCACACACGGCCAGACCCCCAGACGGCACCGGTGGGCTTCGGAAAGCACATCGGAGCAGAGGGGCGAGGTGGAGTGTGTGGTGTGTGTGTGCGTGTGTATGTGTATGTGTGTGTGTGTGCGAACAGACCCGTCTCTATCAGACTACCTGCAGACAACCTTAGTGGAAGGACACACACACACACACACACACACACACACACATAGAACACCTAGGAGTACATAGAGCATAGGAGGTGAGGAGTTGAGGTCAGACAGGCGCATGCACAAACACAGACAGAAACACACAATGTAGCAGGTGAACAGCTCAGGATGGACAGACAGACATACACACACACGAAACACACAGCGTAGGAGGCTCAGGAGAGACAGACAGGCAGACAGGCAGGCAGACAGGCAGGCAGACAGGCAGGCAGGCAGACAGGCAGGCAGGCAGACAGGCAAAGACACCCAGGAGAACACCTGTCACGCAGCCATCATGTTTATTTATTTTATTTATGGTTTATTTGACATGGACAGTGCACATTAATAAACATAAAATGTAAATGTGCCAGAATTAGCCAAAATGGCTATTTTACATGTGGCCAATCCGATCTCATGGTCAAAGCAGCTGCTGAGGCCACACCCACCCCAAGGGCACCGGCCAATAAGCATCTTTCAGGGTCTCTGTCTGTGGGCATCGGGTGCCCTCCATAGGGAATAAGAGGAGAAGCCACTCTGTGGGACACTCTGCCTCACAATCACCCGAGCTGAATGTAAGTGGGAGGGAGTGGGTCACATCACCATGACAACCAGGGCTGGCATGTTAATGGGACTGTGCCACTGGCTGGGGGCACAGGAGTCCAGCTGCTGGACCCTTGGAAGAGGGGGGGCTCACCTCGGTGGGGTCCGACTCCTGTTCCGATGTGCTCTGTCCCATTCTGACTCCGCCTCCTCACAGGGCAGGTCCATCAACAGCCACTGGAAAGCAGGGGAGCCAAGCGTGATGCTATGGACATACACAGGAACAGAGGGACACAGAGACAGACACAGGGACACAGAGACAGACACAGGGACACACACAGACTCAGGGACACACACAGACTCAGGGACACACAAAGTTCATATATTCCTATTTAATTTGGGGATTCTCCATTAATTTCTGTGGGAAAAACTCTAATCCCAACATGACGCCCCAAACCCCTACCCAGCCCTTACCTTAAGCATAAGTAACCAAACAAAATACGAGACTTTTGGCATTTCTAGTTTTGTGACTGGGGTCACAGATTTTTATAAAATTGAGGTTTATATTGTGGGGACTGAATATAGGTCCCCTCAAGGGTCTCCGGTGACACATAACAGGCACAGAGCCTGCAGGGAGGGGTGGAGACACGGCCGGAAAGCTGCCTCCGCAAACAGCCGCGTGGGATCAGGGCCCGGGACTGGGGAGCATCTGCGCGATTGCTGCAAGGGGGCGCTGTAGAGTCTCCCTGTGGGGTCCGTCCTTCTCCCGCCCAGGTGCGCCTTCTCACACAAAGAAAGCCAAAGCAGCTCGATCCCACTGTCTGTCCCAGCGTGTCTCTCTCCCTCGTGTTCTTCCCTTCCCATCTGTTCTCCGGAAAATCCACAGAGGCAGAGAGGATTCTGGGTAGCAGCCACACTTAACCTCATCCCTAGAGCACAGCCCCCTCACACACAGACACACACACACAAAGGAGACAGGCCCTCCTCTGCTCTCTCGTTAATCACATCAGAGCCCATTCTTAAGTCCATGCGAGGACAAACAACCTAACATGTAATCACATGGGCTCAGGTAGCTAACTGCTTCTGGCCTGGGCAGGTCTGATAGCAGCTGATTTCCAGTTGGCTGAAGTTCAAAACATTCACTGATTTATTTGTCATAGTCTGGAAAATCCATCACAGAACATCTCGCCTCAGAAACAGTCGCATTCTACAGCTGATCAAGCCCGACACCAAAGACCCTTCATCATATTCCCTCTGTCATCATTTCCAGCAATGGAATCCTCCTGGTAAATTTCTGAAGTGCCAGTGATGAATTCTCCGATTACCACATGCTACAGGCTATGGCCACACACCCCCCCCCCACACACACACGCCCCCTCCCCTTCTTACAGGTCACGGCAACACGCATGGGGGTGACCAGGCCAGGCGACTCAGCCTGACAGTGTGACAGAAGAGCGCCCCCACGTGGGCGGGGCAGGGTTTGGCCCTACTCTCCATCCCTGTCACCAGGAAACCAATCACAGTTAAGTCCCACCCACCACAAAAACTATGAATACCTTCCACCTTGCTTTCTCTCAGTCTGTATAAATGATGTAATGTTTGCCACACACTTCTGTCAAAATGCCTTGAGGTGATTCTGTTGTGGAAAAAAGTGAATTGAACTGAATATATGGGAAATATGCCACTCAATATAAAAACACATAAGTAAACCGTGGAAATCTAAACCAGCAGCGTCCTGGTAGCCATTCAAGCCTTAGTCATCATACCAGGGTTTTTAGACAAAAACACTGTAAGGAAAACCTGCAAAGCGTTAATGGCCATCTACTGTTTCTCATTGTTTGGGAAATGCTTGGATAAGTGAGTTGGATCATGCTTGGCTTTTAAACCATTCACTCCCCCACACATCGCTGCCCCCCCCAAACGAACAATACCCCAGTGTCCCAACCCACAGGGAGAAACGCATCAGCCTTCAGCCCCCAGAGGGATGGCAGAGTCAGCGACCCGGGCCTGATCTCCCAGCGATCCCTGCGCCTTCAGGAAGAATCGTCCTTCTCTGGGCCTAACCCTGGATACCTAATCTGCCAACTGCGCACATAAACATTAAAAAGTTTGCCTATATTATTCTTTAGCATGGTATTACGTTGAAGGTTCTCTGGCTAAAGGTACCATGGGGGAAGAATCAACCAGCAAACTGAACTTTCACCATGGGTGTGTCAAAACCGACTAACAATTTTAACACTTAATTTCCAGAATACTATGCATGAGAATAAAGTACATTCATCCATCTATCCATCTTTCCACGGCCACGAAACCCCGGAAATTGACTGTTCAAAGGTGGAGAAACTGCAGCCGTGACGAGTCGCAATAAAACGCGATCGAACTGTGTTTCCACATCTGGCACAATAATTTCACAATCAGCAGGATCCTACCAGGCAGATTACATAGCGGACACGCACATTCGCTTTAAAGGCGGCACACCGACCGCAAACGCCCGCAGATGTTACCGATGCGACGGGGACCGGACGCCGCATAGCCACCCAGCGCGTCGACGCAGATAAACAGAAGATCGCAGTGCGGAGGCGCCGGATGCCCCCTTTAAATCACCCCTTAAACGATCCACCATGGGCCGTTTCCCATCTCTAAACGCCAGGTGTGAGTTTGGGGATATCACAGAGGGTGATCGCCATCAGCTCTCATTCGTTCCTCGGCACCATGCGCACATGTTCTACGCCATCGCCGCCGCTGCTGCTGTTGTTGTTGTGACCTGGGTGCTCCGGTTATACACCGCCTGCCCCGAAGCTGCATCCCAGGACGCAGGACGCCCCGCTGGCTACGGGGCTCATCATATCAGCATCAGCAGATCAAAAATCAGTCAGCGAGACAGCACACTAGAATCCACTCCACGGACCCATCGTCCCCATGCATGCCCTTTCTATGTAACCTCACTCATTTTAAATGTCGTTTACTAGCTATGCACCGATTAAGTCGGACCCTACCTGGGTACTGCTCCCGTCAATCTCTCCTGTCAAACAGCGCCGACACCGGAAGCACCCTTTCAAAAGAAACCCCGCCCACCTCGCAGGGATCGCCAATCGCAGACCGGAAGCGTCAAGCATTCAGCCACGCCCGTCGGCGGCTTTATCCAATCGCGCTGCAGAGCCGCAGTAGGGGTCTGGACCGCAAGCCTCTATTGGCGGCTTTTCCTCGTGAATGACCGTGACCCCAGCCAGTGTGCGGGGAAATAAACAAAATCCGCAGCGTTGTAATACTGCATTCTGAGCGAAGTTTGTTTAATCCAGTGTCTAAACGGGTAGGTAGGTATTCATTTGCCAGTTTGACAGGTAGCTCCCACAATTGCAGTAACATTTTATTAGAGCAATATTGTGTAAATATTGAAATGATGTTTAATGCCCCTGTAGTTTTCATGAAGTTAGAGTTTGCCCTTGAGATGTCTCTAGGATACACTTTCCGTGGATGTCCACAGTTAAAACTGTCAAGAGCCAGTAGATATGATTGGATACTTTCAGCCCTGTCTGAATGCATGAGCACTATGTGCTAGACCAGTGTTTCCCAGGCTGTAAAGGAACATCAGATTGCAGTGAGTGAGTGAAAATGGACAGCCCTGTGTGTGTGTGTGTGTGTGTGTGTGAGAGAGAGAGAGAGAGAGAGAGAGAGACTATACATGAGATTAAGGTTAGAATGCTCCTTTACTCACATAAAAACTTCAAAGATGGACTTCAGAGTGCTAGAGATGAGACTAAAATTAGACTTGAGGGTGCAAGGGATAGTGTATCATGGGGCCAGGTAGGGGGTGGGATTTTACAGCGCAGAAGAATCCCAACAAGGGAGGCATGCTGAGTGAGGATCCTACAGCCAACTGGCCACTTCACCCCAAGCACTTTACACCACTATATACCATCATATCACATCTGCATGCTGAGGGAGGATCCTACAGCCAACTGGCCGCCTCACGCCAGGCACTTTACACCACTATATACCATCATATCACATCTGCATGCTGAGGGAGGATCCTACAGCCAACTGGCCGCTTCACGCCAGGCACTTTACACCACTATATACCATCATATCACATCTGCAGTACAGCTACTGATATTTTTTTCTTTAATCGTTTTATTGTTTTTTGTTGTTATTTTAGTCTTATTTATTTGGATCTTTTTTATTCTGTTTATCTTTGTATTGCAAATAGAGACAGACTCTGCTGACAGGGGTCCGTGTGACAGCCATGAGTTATTCTGATAAAGCTTGCTGTCCTATGAAACACACACACACACACACACACGTTTGTATTAATATCTCTGTGGGGATCGTCCATTCATTTCTATGGAACAAATCCTAACAATGACAAGCTACCCAGCCCTAACCTTAACCATAAGTAACCAAACAAAATACAAGACTTTTGGCATTTTTAGTGTCTTGACTGCATTCACTGATTTTAATACAATTGAGATTCCCCTTGTGGGGACCAAGAAGGTGGTCCCCACAACATCAAAATAACAGGGTTTTATCACAATGTGGGGACCAAATGTAATGTATACATGACCCCCTTCACACATACCCACACACACATGGGGTCAGAGCCATTTTTCAGCACCCAGTTTTATGTGGCATTGCTGTCCTTGTGACAGCATAAAAGATTGCTAAAATATTACAATAAGCGGCTGTCAGAAGTCACTTTGCATAACTGGGTATGTGGTTATAATCCCATGGGGTGGAATCTGACACCAACAACCCTCATTGAGTTAGACAGTGATCCTGTGTTGCTGAGGCATAGTGTACAATGATTTAGAGAGTTGCTACAGTGTCCTAGAGAAAAATAACAAGTATAAATGTTTTCTGTCATCTATCTGCGAAAGCAGGACAGGGACACCATTTGACAGCTAAGGAGTTCCTGGTGAGGGCAGGGGGAGCTGGGCAGGGCTGGATCAGCCACTTAGCTGAGGTGAAGCATTTACATGAAGCACAGGTAAAAAAAGCTGAACTACCCCGCTGGCTAGTACAAAAACCTGCACGTTGAGCTACAACAACAACAAACAACATTACAATGCATGCTCATCTCTGGGCACAGGTATATAAACCACTGCCTGTCTAAAAGCGCTCTGGGGGCGTTCCACAAAGCAGGACGTCTCAGCTAGCTGTGTCAACTTAAGCTAGAAATCATGATTGTCCAACTAGGATTTAGGTAAGGAGCATTCCTACTGGATAATTATGACTTTAAGCTTAACCGAGCTACCCGAGAAATCTTGCCAATCCCAGTTCCATCCCAGTTTCATCCCAGTTAGTCAATCATCTTGGGGGGGGGGGGGGGCAATTAAATTAAATTTTATTTGTACAGTATGTTTTCACAATATTACACAATATTCCAGAGGGCGGCAGAGGAAGCCCGAACCCTAACCAGACCCAAAGGGGGAGCCCGTCCTCCAGGGGGCAGCAAAGGAAGGCCGAACCCTAACCAGACCCAAAGGTTCGTGTCTCAGTGTGGAGGGCAGGCAGGTGCTGCTTCTGATCAGCCGGTTTTCTGGGTTCGATTCCCCATTAGCAGATGTTGGGCAGCTAGATTGAAAAGAAACTTTTTTTTTTTGCTCTTTATTGTTGAAAATGACATTGTGCAATGTGAAGCAGCGAGAATTTATCTGGGTGAGTCCTGGCCCAGGTGTCTAATAGCAAAAAGTTTAAATTCCACTCCTGGAGCCAAGATGGTGGCCCTCCAGGCAGAGTGCCTAATTTAACTTCAGTTAAGTGCAGATGGTGTGGTGGTATCAAGTAACGTTCCCCCAACCTGGGCTGTATTCCCAGGGGGTGCTGGTGCAATATCCACAAAGAAATTGTCGATTTCCATAGCAATAAAATACCACTGAGTATTCAGAATGTTGTCTGTTCTAGTCCAATATTGCCAAACAAGACGCTGAACCAGAATTGTTCCGGCGAATGATCTGCCAGGAACTAATTAGATGTTTGTAGTGTTCATGTCACAGATACAGCAGAGCGACTGGCCAGCAGACCTGAGGACCGGTCTGCCTAAGGAGCACCGACCTGGGGATGGCGCTGCACCAGAACACTCTGCATTCTGGCCTGGTTATTCTTAGGCCAGGGGGTGGGCCGCTAGCTGACCTTGGTTGCCTGGAGTGTTTTGTTTCCTCTCTTACACAGTGTTCTGGCTTTTATACTCTGTTTCAGTGTTTCCTAACCCGGTCTGCCAGGACCCACAGAAAGTCCAGTTTTGCTCCCTACGGCAAAAATGTGGATCTGTGGGTTTGCGGGACCAGATTGGGAATCACTGCACTGTTTTCTTTTACACGACCCCACTGTTGTAACGTGTAAGTATCGCTGTTTGGTTCTGAAGTGCTTTACGGAAACCGTGTTAGGAGAGATAGTATATAAAAATACTCAGTTGAATGCAGTTAGCAGCATGAACAGATACTATGTTAAACTCCACAAAAGCATATTCTGGGGACTTCAGTTTAAAAAACAGACTGGTAATAAACGCAGAAGTGTTTTTTTATTATGATGAAGAGAGGAAGCACAGACTGCTCCCACAGGGAGGAAGAGGCGCAGCTCTGCGAGGCCGCGTATGAGCGACGCCCCGGCTCACAGCTCGGCGATGGGCTTGTGTGGCCAGTACGGGTGCTTGACTTTGTCCAGCTTTGTCTCAGGGAAGACGCTGTTGAGGTCCTCTATGGTCATCTGGTCGTATGGGATCATATTCTTAAATTTCTCCAGCTGCGAAGAAGGCGAGACGGATGCGTGACACATTGTAAACAGGAAGTGATGGCGACTGACTGTCATGACTCAGCACGCTCAATCTTCACACGGGTGTGAGCACAAGCCATGGAAAGAGTAATCCTGTGAGACACAGCAGGCAGGACACAGGACTGCTGGCACAGGGGTCCTGACCGGTGTGGAATGCAGTCGGCATGACAACGGCACAGGGCCATGTTAGTGCCAGAGGGACATGCGAGCCATAGGCGCCTCACCTCCTTCTCGTAGACAGCGATGCGGGCTTTGGACTCCTGGATGTAGGCTACAGCACTTTTGCTCTGAAGAACAAATAGGTCAAAGGTTAAAATAATTCAACAGCAGGGGGCGCTATTTCAGAAGAAGGAACAGCGCAGACAAACACACACAGACAACGACTGCAGTAATTACATTATACAGCAGTTTCACCCTTAAACGAGTCAAACGGGGAAGAGAGATGCTGTAAGACTGGCTGGAAGCGCAAGGTTTCGTTGGGATGACCTGGGGCCTCGAGTGACCTGGGGCTCTTAAACGGGTTCAGCTAGATTTAATTGGTCCCACTGGGAGGGTTACTTGACCAACCCAGCATGTGGTGAAATTGTGAGCAGCACAGCAGGCCGGGGAAAGGTGTCTGTCAGGCAGACGAAAACGATCGGATACACAGTGACGGTGCAGCGGGGCAAGCGCGGCGAGCCGCAGTGCCCCACGCCGCAGTGACACCTACTGCCTCCTGCTCCTGGGTGTCAATCTTGCTCGTCTGCGTGTCGACGGGCTCCGGAACCTTCAGGGCGGCAAACTGCGGGTGGAAGATGGAACAGGCTGGTTTACGAGGATAGCTGACTTGGGTGTACTCCAAAAACCGTGGAGCTGGTATCGATAGCTGGACCTGCCAGTTTTGTGCTCTTAATTAGCTGTTAAATAATGTTTTTAACTGAATGAACTGTAGGTCCTTTGTTCTATGAGGTCACAGTGTAATATGGGAGTTTCCTTATTTTATATGATGTAACACCAACACACAGTCAAGGGCACTAACTAATGTGACAAACCAGATCCATTCAATGAGCCACCAGCTGAATTAGCAAAAAAAAAAGCAAACAAACCCTAACAGGATGTTCTCTGGCCATTATTTAGGAAGACAAGATACAGATCAGAACAGGACACTCCCACCCAATAACACATGTGCTCTTGGGCAGAAAATCACTAGGGCGACCACATGTCAGTGCAAGACGCCTGATCTTATTTCACAGACATGGAGAGCTTCTCCTTCCCCAACACCCGAGTCGGGGCAGCGGTCAGGCCCGGCTGTGACACTATGTCCGATTTAGACAATATGGGAATTTTTGCTGGATTCTTAGATATGATACATGTTTTACGTCGGGACACCTGGCATCTGTTTACTCTCATTCATTAACCTTTGTACTTAATCTCAGATGCTGGCTGAATCACACGGTAAACATGCGTTCAGGAACTAACTGCAATTTGTCCTTAGTCACCCTAGAAGAAAAGGTACTTGACCTGTAACAGTGAAACCATGCGTAAAGTTTCAAAAATGTGATTTATGTCCCCATGAATTATTTTTTATTGTGTTTTCACTTTGCCCACAAATGGCCCAACCACAAGAGGCTGAGAACAAGTCTGTAGCCTCAGGCTGTCCCAGTACTGGATGAGGGCTCCTTCCAGCCAGCAATTTACACTGCTCCTCAGCACTCGTTTTACACCAGCCCAGTGTAAAGTGTCTTATTTCAAAACAGAAATACAGTAACTGATCTCATTATTTGTTATCGTCTTTATAGTATTATTTCTATTGTTTTTATTTTCATTTTATTTGTTTTTATTTCCCTTTTCATTTTATTTTTCTTTGAATTGTATATTTCCTTTTGAGCACAATCCAGTCAGCAAGATTAAAAGCATTTCACTACAATGTATTTTTGTGTATGTGACAATTAAAACTCCAAACATAAATAGGCTACAATTAATTCATGGAAAGGACGTTAATTGCTAGTTATTAAATTGTTTGAAAGTAAACCAAGTGAAGAAGAAAAAAAAAAAATCGCAAGAGTACCAAACTGGTAACAAATAAAATTGGTTTGATGACTTAAAAAGATCAAAGCCTCGAAGCAGAAAGGGGTAATTGAGAAAACCGGTCAGTCATGTGACGCCTCCTCATTGGTGTGAGCCGCTGCAGGGGTGGGTCTGTGTGACTGCATGTTACTGGGCTTAATGAATGCTAGCTCTGTCCCAAGCAGAGACTCAGGTGATGTAACACAGCCAGCCCCAACAGGAGAAGCTACACTTTATGGGATAAAGGTGTCCAGCAAGGGAGTGACGGACAAGCGCCTAAATGGTTAGGTTAGATTCCTACGTTCTTTTTTTTTACAGTTTGACACACCACGTCCCCATGTCTTTACACTGTGGTATCCATACCTTCTTCTCAAACTCGTCCACCAGGCCAGACTTGGCCACTGCCCTCCTGTAATAGCTCCAGTCGATGGCGGCGGGTTTTTCGGGAAGCGAGGCCAACCTGCGGGGCAGAGGCAAAATGAACCACAAGGCGGCACTTTGGGAAGAGACTGAGTGTCCGGCACGAGTCAGGCAGGAATGTAACACAGACATCATCGTGTTTACACCCAGAAAGCCCTCACTTACCCCCATTCAGATCAGGCCATGGCATTTACATTCACGTCACAACTCACCCAAAACCATTTAAATATTTATATATAGGTTGTGTGAGTGAATGGTGTGTGAGTGTGCTCTGTGATGGACTGATGAACAGTCAGAAGCGGAGTAAGGTAAGGGGTGCCGGCAGCCCGACCTGGCGGCCAGGCCGTCGCTCCGTGTCTTCAGGGCATTGAACAGAGACTTCTGATTGGGCGGCACCCTCTCCGCAAACGAGACCCAGTCTATGGCCTTAAGTGCAGCGCGGCGCCCAGACATCCGCCTAGCCTGGGTACAGGGGGCACAAGTTAGGGACTGAAGAGAAAGAGGAGGAGAAGGCGGTGCAAACGCCTGCCCTACGCACACGGATACTTTGGAAATCACAGCGTACAGGTTTCAGTTTAATGACTCTTTTGAACTGTAGTTGTTAAGGCGGAGGACGCTAAGGACACGGGAATGAAGTGTCCCGGAGCGCTGCAGAATCCTTTTTCGGGTCAGACATCAGACGTAAAGCATGCGAACACACACCCGGCTCAGTGCCTGCCGTCTTTGCTCGTTGGTTAAAACTCCACTTCCCATAAATCCCATCGGCTACTGACAGCTGCTGAAACCCATTATTTTGGCAATCAAACCTGTTATTGCGGTAATTTCACTGAGAATTTGGTATTTTCAGCTGCCAGCAGACGGGCAGGTTAGATGCTCCGATCCTAGTGGCTGGGACCACCGACCCACTGTTGAGTGACGCTCTGAAAGCTGCCAAGGTCAGATGCGTCCCGCTCGTAACGCTCATGCTAACCACCCGCAGCACTTATGCAGCGCATATAATGCGTTGATTCACCCGAAAACACATCCAGGAAAACTTTTGTAAAGTCTGCAAAAAAGACTGGGGAAACCAAAAACCCACTCACCTTGAATCAGCTGCAGACACGGGGGAAAAAAAACACACAACACACACAAGCGCCGGCTGACGGTCGGATACGGAAGTGACGCATTGGAGGAGACGCGGTTTGTAGCCAGAGATAAGGAGTGAATCTCAATATGCGCACTTGACCGTACTTGTGTTCTCGTGTATCCGTATTACATCGTCTTCCATTGCCGAAGACCAGTTGCAATACGGAAAAAATACAAATACAGAGAACGGTAAAAATCCTTGGACGTTGTTCTTGTCCACAAGTTTGGATTTTGCGGTCTTGGTATTGAGATTCAACCAAGGGCTCGGGGTCCTTGTAATCGGTGTGGTGGGAAACATAGGCTGATGGTGATTTTTAGAGGTACACAGTTGTAGTTAAGTTAGTTATTTATTTATTGGAAATATAAATGATTATCCAGCCACCTTGCACCGCATAAGCAGCTGGAAGATTGAAGATGGATGGATTATGTCACAAAACCTTAATTTGATTAATCTTTATTGTTGCAGCTAGGCATGAGGTTATTCATACTGATATTAATCTATGGCATTACGCTGTGGATTAATTGTGATCCTCTTTTGTCTGCATGACAGATTCCTTTAGTCATTGCAAGAACGTTGACTAATGCTTACAACTGAAAACACACCCAGTGCAAAGATAAGTGGTTTGTTTGGGCAAAGCCGTAATTAGGCGAACAACCCTCGGCTGGGCATTCTGGGATTTTTGTCTGAGTGCTGTGTTACTAGCACACAGCTACACAGTACTTGTATAGAAACTTAGTAGCTTAGCGTTAAGCAATTGGATGCAAACAGCACTGAGGTTTGTTGTGACATACCATGGATCAATTTACTGTACCAAGGGTAACCATTTGACCAACATTTAACACCAACTGATTTAAGGACAGTCTCTACCTCTCTGCAGTTCAGCAAGTCAATACAGAGCTGTAGTCTAGCTTAGCACTGAGCACTGCCAAATCCAGGCAGGCACATGAGCTCCCCAGAGAAACATGTCTGGTTGAAGAAGAGTCCATGCAGAGCTACTTACAGTACAGCACAGCAAGCCAATAACCGGCGAAGGACTGGCTGTCAAGGACAGTGCCAGCAAGCTTGAGTTTGCCTACAGAGGTGAGAGTCTGCCGTGCTTTGCTTAAATCTATAGAACATGTCAGATAGCTGTTGGCTATTTTCTCATTCTGTGTTTGCATAGGCAGGTTGTATTTGTACTTCCTTTGGTGAATATTTTAATAAGGTTTGAGACTGAGAACCAAAGAAATCATGTTGATTGTAAAAAGGAGACGTTCTTGGATGAACTCTGGAAGGGCCTCCATCCCTGGGGAGATTCTGAAGGCCGACTCTGTCCCAGTTACTCCAGTTGTGTCCTGTTGGTTTTGCGACATTCTACAATATGGCTGGTGGTCAAAGAGGGGATATGGGATGGTAAGGACATGCCTTGGGACTGGGGGTGTTTGGGAGCAGAGATGCATTGGTCTGTCTATACAGGGTCTGTGGTGTTCATCAGCCCTGGTTCTAGAGACCCTCTATTCACTGGGCCTTGCATACCTGATCTAAAAGTGAGGTTCTGGAACATTCCAGATGACTGTCACTTTAGCTTTCATTAGACTGAAATGCAGGATTTTGGCATTGATCTCATAGGCTTGCTGACACAATGAGCTGAGTACTCTCACTAACTGGGCCACACGCTGCCAGGGGGAGGCGCTGATGTGCGACTGCATAGGGTTCCTTCGGGGGGGGGCTTAGCCCCACAGCCAACACGACACAGCATCCCAACTGCCCGTTTTAATGAAGCCACAAACATGGCCATGCATTTTGGGTTATGGCTGGGCCGACAGCAGTGATGTAATATGTAAACATGAGTAGGTATAGTACTGATGGAAGAAACTTCAGAGAGCCTGGAGGCTGGATTATTGTGTACTGCACGGGACTGCCTGTTTTAAAGCAGCTGCACTAATTACACTCCCTGTTGGTTGGGCCTGTCAGTCATTCACAGCATACAAACATCCCATGAATCTATGACACGCTTGGGCTCCGGCCCAGTAGGATTTCAATCTCCCTTGAAACTTGACTTAAATAATTCTGGCACCGAATATGTCTGAGGTACATTTCATTCAGGTGGCATCCAAGCTTTATGGTGTCTTAAGGAGACTGACACCTTCCCCGAGGGCTGCTTGTTAAAGTGTATGGTGTTGTACCTTTAACTAGATGACGGAGACGGAGAGGTCACAGACGCCTTGGGGCTGTTCGCTGGTGATAATACACACCCAGATCATGTGACACATCTCTTGATCTGGTGCCCACCCTGTTTTCCTTG
>JAODJU010000095.1:1986415-2018261 GCA_026776725.1 Gnathonemus echidnorhynchus
GGGGGCTGGGTGGTTCTGCATTGTATTTCTGTACTTCCAACCACATTTAGCCCTATGTTAGCAATATTGATTCATGAGGTGCATTACTGGCTGGGTCCAGATTAACGTGCCGTTCAGTCTGCATCTGGCCTTTGAGAACCTCTACTCTAGTACCTGCCTGGTTCTCTATTGGTCGGTAAACATGCTCTGACCTTCATTTGCTCTCCTTCAGCCCTGAAGGACTGTCTTTTGACATTGGTGGTCTTGTGTTCACTTGGTCCTGCTCTCTTACTTGCTCAGTGGCGCACCCCCTTCTTGGCTTGTCTCGTCTTCACCCTGCAGCTGCTGAAGGTGGGGCTGTCTCGCACCTGTTTGCCCCTCTGATGGGATGGCGAAACGCATATGGCATCTGGGCGCTGCCGGCTGGTGTCCATCCACCTGGGGGTAGGGCAGGGAGTGTGGTCATGAGGTCCTCAGAGTTGGGGTTACTATGATGTCCACAGATGTTGACTAGTGCATCTTGGTTGTGCAATATTACATACAGTACCAGGCAAAGGTTCGGACACGACAAGCCATTTAAAGAGGACAGTGATAGTGTCGCATCACATGACCTGGCCACCTGACTTTGATACAGTAGAAATGGTTCTGGAGGAGTTTGACCAGAGAGTGAAGGAAAGTGACCAATGAATGCTCAGCATATATGTGAGACCTCCTTCAGGACCTCAGGAAAAACATCCCAGGAGGCCATCTCATAAAACTGGCGTAGAGGAGAAAGTAGGGCCAGCCAGTTCCTGGAGCAATTGGGGTTAAGGGCCTTGCTCAAGGACCCAATGGTGGGATCACTTGCCCGACCACGGGATTTAAACTGGCAACAAATTACTTTTGTTTAATGCTTTTTTTTTTGGTCAGTGCATAGTTCCATATATGTTATTTTAGTTTTGATGTCTTTATATGAAAAAGTGGAAAATGGTGCAAATTAAACTTTCTGGTGGTAGGTGTGTCTGAACGTGGACTGGTACTGAATTGTACCTATGTGATGTATTATTCTGAGGTGTGTCTCCTAGTGCAGAGTTCTTCAAATCTGGACCTCGATTACAAATCCAGGCCTAGTTTTCAGTTCTTCCAGATAGTTTAATAATTACTGATTCTGATTGGTCAGAGGCTTCACACCTGACTGACAGGTAAAGGAAGGCTAGAAAACCAGCAGTGCTCGGACCTCGAGGACCATGATTTGAATAACTCTGTCCTAGTGTGTGACCCTCACTTGCGTAGTGGAGCCAGCTGGCAAGTGCAGCTCCAGGGGTTATTGGCTAGTGTGAGGTTCTGGATGGTGCTGAACTCCAGGCTCCGTGGGAGGGTCCTTAGCTTGTTGTTCTCCAGGTGCAGGGACTTGAGGGCCGTCACCCCTGTGAAGGCACCTTCTGAAAACTGAGCAGGAGAGAAAAACCTAGTAAACCATGACAAACCTCATCAGGTTGCTCCACTCTCAAGGTCAGCAAGTCTTAAAAATGGACTTTTCATTCATGACCTGCATCCATTAAAACTCTCTTTATCTATGCTAATCTGTAACTGTCAGTTTTCCCTAGTGGGAAAAAATTGAGTGTAAACAGGTCTACTGACTGTTGAATTTCTCAACCCCTTACAAAAGATCTCCCTTCATTGGTATCCATCAGGGGAAATAGCCCCCAAAACAGGTCATAATTTTGGAGGGCAGTTACTCTCACATTAAAGTCCCATTTAGGCTCTCTTAGTCTACATTCTTAGATGGACCTCTTGCCCAACTTTATGCACTTTTGTTAAAATGTTAAATCTCACACCTAACTGCAGAATCAGTTGATCTCCAGGGTGTCAGGTCTGCAGGAAGTTAGGGGGGGGAAGGAACAGTAGAGGAAGGTAGGGGAACAGGGGGCAGGTGGGCGGCCTCTTGTGCAAGTCCAAAATATGTGAGGGCACTAAAGCAACAGTTAGGAAATTTCCACTGGTGAGGGCGGGTGGAGAGAGGAGGAGGAGGAGGGAGGGCCTGGTAATTTGAGGCAATGGAAGATGGATGCCTTCCAACTCCAAGGGTTGTTTTTCTCGGTCCTCGGTCTCCGATCCATCCCCTCGTCTGCCAGTGCTGCTGCAAAGGGACCGATTGTCCATTCACCTGAGCGATGGCACGCTAAAAATACTCCTCTTCATGGGCTTTGGAACACCATGCCTCTGTATACCTGTCTCATAACCCTGACCTGCTTACAGGGCACACAGTTCGTGTGGTAAGAAATGGGATGAGGGTGGGATGGGGGCTCTGAGAATATTGCATGTGTAATGATTCGTCAGGATATACCTGGAAATAAACAAACATGCCTAAAAATACCCACTTTTGACTGGAGAGGGGCTCCTTCTCCTGAGGCCTACTTCTCTAGTGCTCTGTACTTTTCACAAGATCATGGAGGCTGAGTTCCCTGCATTTTTATTTATTTTGCAGATTTCCTACACCTTTTTATAACAGAGAGGTTTAGGTAAGGTACAGCACACCCTCATTGCTGGGTAAGACAGTTCAGACAGAGATGCTCTTACATAGGACGGCTTGTACCATTCTCTTACAGTGGACAGCTCTTGCGTAGGAAAGATCTAGTGCTGGTCTGACACTGATCTCCGGACACCCTTCTCGTTATATAGTTTTTTTCTTACATGAAACCTCTTACAAAGGTCCTTTCTCCCTAGTCTCCTGGTGGACACAGATCATAATTTTTTCACAAAACATATTATACACCAATTTTACACAGGACAGTCCTTATGCTTGTCATATACTACAAAGCTATCCTGTTCCTATGATATTTGGCTTCAGATTTTGTTGTCACATGCTCAGAGGAACATGAAACGTAAAATTTGCATGCCACAGTTGCAGGGTAGGGGACAGGTGTGTGGGGGGGGACAATAGAACAAACGGTCGTGCAATAAAAGACAAGAAATTTAGACAGTGAGTCTAACACAGGGGTACCAGTGGAAGTCTTTACATACCAGTCTTCCATCTCTGCTTTTACTTAATTGACCACAGCTCTTAGCTCAGTCTATTGGCATCAGCATAAGTAATTCTGGGCAGGCTGCCTAGACAGTTGTCCTGAACTGTGCCTGAATGAGCCCCAGATAGCCTAGCGGACGGACACAGTCCTACAAAGGAATCCACCGAGAGGGTCAGTGGTCTAACCATTCAACCACAGGAATGTGAGGTGTTTCTCCATGCATATGTGCAACATCTGTGCCTGCAGTTTGATGGAGAGATGAGAAGATCATGTATCATCTCCACCTAAAGGGGGCAAGGTCAGCTCCTTCATGGCACATCACTTGCTCTCTACTTCTGCAGAACATTTGGAAATATAAGGTCTCCACCATGACAAGGACGAGCAGCAGAGATGAAAGCTCATGAGATCGGGAGACCGTTCATCTCTAGCCTACCGTGTGCATCCTCCAAGGAAACGCCCCTGGCCTGCCTTTACCTCCAAGACATCAGTACGGGTCATTTATGAAGTAAAACTCAACAACTTGGATCTCGGAGCTAACACGCCACCCCAAGCATAAATACACTACTCTGTTCTGAATGTCCACATCGTCTCGTCCCACCTGACATCTGAGTGGGATGAGATGAATTTGGAACGTCAACCCTGATCTAACACATTGCCGTGTATAAAGACCCCGCCCAATACCATGTTTGCACCATGACATTTTTGAGGCTCCCTAATGATGGCACAAACAATGCGGCTGCTTCATTTAGGACATCCTTCCCATGCCAGCACTATTTGCTTTCATTAGGTAGCTTATCTCACTGTGCTCAGTCAAAGGTCCCAACAGATGAACACGCATTATAAAAGTTTCATTTAATGTCTATCAAATGTTAGTGTGGGTAGCGAAAGCGGCTGGTGCAGGGACTCATCTCTTAGTTGTATTTGGTTGGAATAGCACCAAATTTACTATGTATTGTTTGTTTTAAAGTGCAATTGGTCTTTCCATGTTTTATGCAAGAAATGAGCTATCAACACAGAATCCTCCACCTCTGGTGATGAACAGGTCAAAAACTGTTCCAGATCTAACTACCATTAGTGTTAGCATGAAATCCTCTATTTCTGCTCCAGAACCAGTCTGGTTTCAGATCTTGCCATACCTCTGGCTTGAACTTACCTTCTCCAAGCCCATGTTATCCAAGTATAGCTTCTCCATGTAGCGACCAAAGCTCTGGAAAGCATTGTCTGGGATAGTCTTCATGGGGTTCTTTGAGAACTTAAGTTCTTCCACCACACGCAGTTTACTCATGGCTGCACTTGGATAGGTGGCCAGCTTGTTGCGGTCCAGATGCAGGACGGCTAGGTTCTCTACTTCATCCAGTGAGCCAGGCTGCAGTGAGGTCATGTCGTTGCCACTCAGGTGCAGCCAGCGTAGGTCCTTGGCACCAGTGAATGTGCCTGCACGCAACTCCTGGACCCGATTATCATTGAGCTGAAGGATAAAGAGGTTTATCATGGGTGAAAAGGTACCCTTGGATAGGTCACTGATGTGGTTGCCATCTAGGTAGAGGTAGGTGAGTTCTGTCAGGTCCTCGAAGGCCCCTGGTTTGATGATGCTGATCTCATTGTTGGACAAGTAGAGGTAGATGAGCTTCTTGAGGCCCTTGAAAGCCTGGCCAGCAATCTCGCGCAGCTGGCAGTGTTGCATGTGCAAGGAGACCAGGCCTTTGGCATCAGAGAAGGTGCCAGTGGGCAGGACACCCAGACTGTTGTGCTGTAGGTTGAGGAGCCGCGTGGCCGCTGACACACGCGGGATCTTGGTCAGCCCCACATTCTCACAGATGACGTGCTGCAGGTCTCCGTGGCAGTGGCACTGGCCCGGGCACTGGCTGGGTGCCCCCCATGCTGCAGGGCCAAGTCCCAGTGCACACATCACCACCAAGAAGTGGTCCATCTGCATGCTGTTGCTACTTCTGTTCACCTGTCTGTGGGCCCTCTGTATCAGCAAACCCCCCCAGGTAGAGTTAAACACGGGTTCCAAGAGGCTCTGTGAAGAGAGAGAGGGAGATGCAGAAGAAGAAAGAGGGTGAGAGGGAGGACTCTGAGAGGTGGGCACTAAGAGAGAGAGTGTGATTCTAAGTAGAAGTAGAGGAATGCAAAAAAAAAAAAAAGCCCACGCTGGATTTGAAAGGAGGACTGCGCTAAACTGAACACAGCACTATTTATAACATTTATTTGAGAAGAAAAAAAACTGCAAAAAGCAGCCAACGCATTACGTGGAGAGGTCTGCAGGAGTGTCTCAGAGAGTTAACCCCGCACAGGCTGGGCTCTTCCACCTGTACCAGCATGTAGTTCAGGAGAAGTGGCCCATTACTTGGAGAGGTCTGCAGGAGTGTCTCAGAGAGTTAACCCCACACAGGCTGGGCTCTTCCACCTGTACCAGCCTGTAGTTCAGGAGAAGTGGCCCATTATGTGGGATGTCATCAGAATGAGGCTGCAATGAGGATGTTTGTCCTTGTTGATTATGCTTCCAGAAAGGGGTGGGGAGTGGTGACTGGACCCATTTCATACTCTGTGCTGGTTAACACCCCCTGCACCCTTAGCAGGGTTTTTCAACCTGAAAAAAAAATGTTAAAACTTGACAAGCCTCTGGAATTTTCTCAATACGAAGTTCCCTTTAATGTGTTGAGTCTGGCACCCTGGGCTCTGTCTTGCAGACATTTTTGTCGTTCCTATGTCTGCGGCGAGAGAGAAAGAATTTCTTCTGTATGTATATGTTTTTTTTTGTGTTTAATCAGGTGCAGGTGCCTCTTCTTGAGGGCCAGAGGAGATGCTGCTTCTGGGAAAAAATGGATGGATTTCTGTGCTAAAAGCCCTATGTGGCACCTGCCACCAGCACAGGAGGTCCCAGGTTCTAATCTCAGGCTCAGCAGAATGATGTCACCTTCAGACCCTTGATCAATGCCCTTAACACTAGTTGCTCTAAAGGACTGACTGACCATGCTTTTTCAGTTTATACATTGCTTTGGATAAAAATGTCTCTGAGTGGATGCAGTTAGTCTCAGATGCTTGATGTAGAGGTCAGAAGACGCAGTCAGGCTGTAGTGTCCTGGTATAAACAGCCAGAGGGCCAGGAGGCAGACAGATAAAGTACAGAAAGGTGAAGACGCTGGGAAAGCTCCAGTTAAAGGAAAACACCAGGAGTCGATTTTACCTCTGAAGCATCGCAGCCACTGATGTATTTATGAGCCATGATCACAGCTCGCAAGACAGCTGGAATCTTGTGCTTGCTCAACAAATTTGACATTTCAATGGGAATGTTTCTCTGGGGCCTACAGGTGAACAGACCTCTCATTCCCTTGGATTCCACACTTTACAGCCCAGCTGCCTTTTGCCCACTGAGTCTCTTGTGTTCAGCTCTTTTCACACCCAGAGGAAAGATAATTTTCTCCAAGAAACAAGACATGTGTTTGTCTGGTTCAGTCAGCACTATATCCTGGGGTGTTTTGAGATTTCCATATACAGGGTATTGTGGTGTATTGTACAAGTCGCTCTGCTGACATATTCTCAGGCATGCTGCGGTTATCCCTGCAGTAGTGATACTGTCCTGGACCTTTGACACATGCACCCTTTTCCAAGCCAGAAGGTCTATTTAGTGAAAGGAAAAGAGGGGCTGAGGACCGACAGGTCGATAAGAGGTCAGGCAGAGATATTCAGATCCCATTGTGAGACAGCCATCCAAAAACTGAAAAAAAAAAAAACTTTCTGTACAAGCCTGCTGATCTCCAGAGCTGGTCACCTGAGACAGAGCTGGCATTAGGTAGGAGGACAGGCCAGTGTAGCCTGGAGCTGTACCACTTCTCAGTTATGCATCAGATATTTCACCATCCTGATACCCAGCCCCCACAGTCCTGCCATGGCTTCAAATGCTAATATACTGCTGTCCTCCATAAGATAGATTATGTCGGGTTACTTGTTTTGATATATAGATTCATGCCTATTGGCAGTAGGGAAAGCTGTGACATGGATAAGGACCTAGATGCTTGCAGTGCCTATTTGGCAGCTGTTACCCCCGGTTCAGTTTAAATTGGGGAACAAACACAGACATATTACAGCCTTGTAAAGCCTTTGTTTCTGCATTCTGATGCAGATCCCTGCACCAACAGCAGCAATTAGGATGCAGTTACCAAAAAGATGTCTTTGCCCCAAACCACAATTTTAACACTTTTAAGAGGCTTGATACTTCACTTCAGCAATTCAAGTTGTTTGTCCTCCTGAAGGATACTACAGCAGGCACTTAAACCAGTAACCATGCCAGAATCTTTAACCACTCTGGTGCCCATTATGACTCTAACGGCATAACTACTCAAGGGTGAGAGCAATTTAGGCACAAAAGTGGCACAGCGTTCAGAGAGATGGCAGAAGCGTACAAATGGGATCCTCGTCTCACTTGATCCTTACAGGGATGTGACATTTCATAGGAAGAAGCAGGCAAGGTCCGGCGGACTGGGGATGTTAAGTCTTGTCAGTATGAGGGCTTGGATTTAATCATTTGAAAGCTGTTACATCTGAGATCCGTTAGCACAACACACCACTGAATCCAGAACTAACATTCTGTATTTCAGTTATATAACTATGGATATTAATACTCTAACGTTTATTGTTAGACATCACAATCACTGTTCAAGATTCCATGGATTATCCTGCGGATTTCCCCTTTATTTATAAATGAAAATCACCTGGAAACTATCACGTGGTACATTGCAATTCTCTCACTCCAGCTGGTTGTAATATTCACACTTAGGCCTGGATTGCACATATATTTTTCTGTTTTTAATAAAATTTTGCCACATTCTTTTGGCATAATTAAGGAGAGCTACAAAAACTAGGAACATTTTTTCCACTGTAGGGTCTGGGAAAATTAGATTAATGATGAGCATAAACATTTGGGAGAAAAACAGCCGTAAAGACATTTTGTATGCAAACTGTGCTTGTAATTAAAACTGAAGCCAGTTACCTCCCAGTCTTGGCAGAGTATAAATCTCAGGTTGTGTAATACGAGTTTGAGGAGACCTTGACACAGAGAGTAAACTTCACATATCTTCCGGTCACCGCCCTTTGTCTGCTGTGAATGGACAGTGGAAAAAGAACCTTTTTTTTGCGAAGCAGAGGATTTACAAATGAGAGCAAAACAAGGTGCCTGCCAGCAAAGTGGCTTCTAAGGTCAACGTGATGAATCATAACTACGCTCTCGTCTAAAGGGCCTCCTGTTTGTTTGTTGGACAAGCTGACTCTATATGGACCCGCCCTCAAGTTTGGGAGGAAAACAAGCGGGTCTGGATGGCGGTGGGCCGGGAGGAAGAGGAGCGGGCCTGGAGGAAGAGGAGAGTGCCTGGGTGGTGGCGGGCCGGGAGGAAGAGAAGCAGGCCTGGGTGGTGGCGGGCTGGGAGAAGCCAGACTCCCACCATCTGCAGGGTAAGAATGTCTTGAATGCAATGGGTCCACCCTAAGGAAGCAGGTGGTATGGTGGTTAAGTAACCACACTTAAAAGAACTGCTCCCTACTCTTGTAACCCTGGCTGGGGAATGTAGCCGGAATCACCCCAGCAGGTATGCAGCTGTCTGAGCCAGACTGGTCCCTCTGAGTAGGAACAACAGCCAGACACCACAAAAGAAGCTCTGTTAAGGTACCCACAAATATTCAGCTGTTTGCCCAGACCTGGCCTGGTTTTTATATATACACTCTTTATTTAGCTCTTGAATAGGCTGTGATCTTGTAATAGGTACAGAATAGCCATTCCTTCGGGGTCACAGGGAGTGCTGGTTTTCACCGTTTCTCTGCTTGCTTTGCTGAAATTGGCAGTTGGACAATAAAAAAGGTTTAATTTAACTAGGGAGCTGCTGCTCCAGCAGGGGGGGCGACGCTGGGGAGCCATGCTGACCCCGACAGCTTGTATCATCAGCAGGGCTGTTCAGTCCAGCGTTTGTCTGCTTTTACCATGAGGACACAGTCACTGACCACTGGTACCAGTGACAGCTTGCTTCATGGGCCCAGCTCCTTGCTGTAATTTCCCCAACCTGCACACATGGCTACTGGGAAATGTCCCACTGCAGCTGGGCCAGATCTGGGAGGGACTGGGGTGTGGAGCAAGAAATGCAGCCCCAGGTAGCCTGGGAGACCATTGGAGCAGCAGTGCTGTAAGGATTATGATTCTTTGTGCAAGGGCCCAAATCACAGCACTGCCAACATTTCTGTATATTCCCCAGTAGGTCCATCACTTATAAGAATGTAAGTCAATTTGGATTTTTAAAGGGCTGAGAAAATATACAATTCTGTGATACTTTTTAAATACAGTTTATAGACCTGATTCATGTCTATTGGCATCAGTGGCAGATATGACTGGCAAGTATCCACTGACTGAGTGGAGCACGGAATGTTGATTTAGGGTCTCTGTTCGTAATAACATGTTACTATTACATACTGTAGCACCACATATCATCGGACCCTGACAACTAAACCACAAATTTAATGCTGCTAACGACGACAACAACAATAAACTTTACGTGGACTGTCCATTCCCAGATACCATTCCAATGCGCTATAGTGGCCAGAGACCAGAGGAACGGGCTCCCCCTAGTGGCACATCCGGATGGTGTAGCACCTGAGTAAACACACTGGACATTTCCTGGGGCTCAGATATTGCAGTTATATTATTACATTTCACTACATGACACCACATTGACTATATTCATTATAAGTAGAGAAATGACAATGCTGACATCGACTGTGGTGTAAATCGGTACATCGCCGATACATTTTTCTAAGAGGGTTTCACTTGTCAGTCTGTTTTTCAACGCTTACAAATGCCATTGTTTCATCAAATCCTCTATTGGTCCTGCAGTTTTTCCCACATTCCATCCTGATAGTTCTGTATATCCAACTGTTAGCCAATGCATAGATTTAAGGGGAGAAGGGGCACCGTCGACGCTTCGATCAAATCGGAAGCGATCACGATCCGCTGTCTGACGCCTCGGGTAATGGGATCCCCAGCGCGGTCTGAGTGTGGCCCTGCAGCTGCTGTTTCACCCGTTCCACCTGCTCTTGAGTGCAGCAGTCCTTCAGGAAGACGATGGCCAAATTTCGCAATCGAGGGCTCCGCGAAAGCGAGAAGCGCAGCATGCACTGCAGCACCGCGTCGCAGGAGGCGAGTGGGCGCGTATCGGTGGCAGCCAGGTTCATCAGCGTGCCAATGGCCGACAGCACAGTCTCTTCACGCCGACTAGACAGGCAGCCCGTCACCAGCTCCACGCCCCCGCTCTGCACTATCAGGTCACAACAGTCGCGGTCCGCACTGAGGTTGCACAAGCCTCCTGCGGGCCACGCAATAGAAGCAAAGAAACAGGCATAAAATTAGCAAAATCAGGCATCGGAAACCCAAGGGCAAACCTCCTGGCACATGCTAAAGGTACTGCACAAAACCGTTAATGACATTTGGAAATGATAATCAATGGCTGCCCCAGTAATGATAACCGTTATAGTTGCATCCTCACGCACCAATTCCGAACTCCACCAGGTTGTCGCTCTCCTCCGTCAACATGTCCAGAAAAAGTTCGGTCACTTGCAGCCTCTTGAGATCCTCCACGTTCCTTGGATCATATGAGAAATTGGCCAGGTTCGCTAGAACCTGTTCTCTGGCTTCTATAAAGGAGTTAGAGGAAAGTGATTTATTAGAAATATACCGGTAAACAATGAATGCACTCACTGACGTCAGGCACAGAACGATGGTCTTGTACCAAGTAACTTTACTCAATAAATAAGTTTTGCGTGCGCTGCTACCGTCATACTCGAAGCGAAAGTTAAATTTTAAAACCAAAAAGTCAAAGTGACGCACCTTCACTGTCGGTGTCCTGAAACTCGGTGACCAGCGTCTGTAAGTATTCAGAGCGATCCGACGCCGAGAAACGGCGCCGCCGCGACATTATCCGGGTTGGATTTAGCCTGTCACGCAGGAAGGCAGCTTGCAGTCATTCTATGTTACCATTAACTCTGCTGAATTGCGGCTTAAAGAACCGAACAGAACCGCAAGGCACCCACAGAACCTGCCGCTGACGTTTTTGCTCAATCGGTCCGTCTTGGAAACTCGTCCCTACTGCGACAAAATGAAATACATTCAGGATCCGGTTTTACTCAGTTCTTACTGATTTCCTTTTACACACTCCCCGGTCATATTCAGAATTATCCTGTTAATTGTAATATCTTCAGAATTAAATAAAACTTTAAGGAACATTTTCTACTTTGTTAAATTAGTTTATCACTGTTACGTCTATTTGCGGAAATGTATTATACAGATTTATCTAAGATTATATAAAGTCATCAGCTCTATAAAAGTAATAATTATTGCATTGCTTTGCAGACTTCATGTTATTCTTTTTTACAACATACTAACCTATTGGTTATTAAAACATACGGCATACATTTTAACATTAATATATGTCTTACTTATTGCGACAGTAGTTTAAGCTAAAAAGAAATAGCGGGGGTTAAATGGAAATGAGCATGAGTTCCGGGGAACGTGTTCTTTGTGACGCCGGAAGTGAAATAAAATCACACCCACACGGTCCCACAGCGCTGCAGCAGGTACATTACTGCATGGGGTCAGGGCTCTTGGCGCCTGTGCGTACGTGACCGAAGGAGTGTACACTTCGGACAAGCTAATGTATAAATTTCATTTCAGGTGCTTAGAGATCCGCCATGAATCAGCATAAATTGTCCACCAGAAAGAGATTAAACAAACCGATTCTTTTTGGAACACTACTACTTGGACTTGCTGCTGTGTTCGTCAATAGGTGAGAAATTACCGAGCAGAATAACGGGCGCCACACTCCAGGGTGCAGTCTACATATCGCTTTTTAAAAGTTTTTGGCTAGAACAGGGGCGGACTAACTTCTCTGGGGGGCCCAGGCTGACATAAAATTGGCCAGTCGAGGTCATTTTGGAGCCGTAAGAGAACCGACGAGGTATTAAGGAACATCAATAATATGCCAATCAAAGAACGGTAGGGGGGTATCGCGCCGGCAGATTGACCGACCGAATTTAAGGTATTTTATTATGGATTATAATAATTTAACCAAATTTGTTATATAAATTGTTTGGAGTAGACATTTGATCTATGTGTTTTGTTACAAAAAGTGGAGATAAGCAGGGGGCCCTTTTAGAGTGGGGGCCCAAGGTTGTAACCGCAGGGTTAGGGTTTTTCAGGGTTTCTTGCTCAAGGTGATGTGACTATGTTTACCAAGCACGAGATTTGAACCAACGACCTTCTGATGACAGGGACGGAGGCGTAACCCACTGAGCCCCTAAAAGGGTACCCCACCTTCCCTGTCGGGGAATCCCGTCTCCCGTGAGACATACTCATTACTGGGCAAATAAGGAGATGGCTGTGAGAAACTCTCACATAGCATTTCTGAAAGGACATTTTTTTTTATTTAGCAGTCTGATTCTTCAATTAATTGTATATTTGTACAGTGGTTATTACGTGAAAATATTGATTTAAAAAAGTTATATTGGAAGTACATAGGTTCCAGTAAAACACACTGTCGTACTTGTTTACCCTCCATCAGACACGCGTTCTTCTCAGACGTGGCAGAGATCCGAGCTGAGGAACAGGCTCGGAACGAGGCTAAGCGGCTAGAGGTTCTCAAAAGGAGGGAGAGACAGATGGACGAGCTGGCCGAGAAAAAGCATCAGACAGGCAGGTGAGGGCGTGGCGAGTGTCCCGCAGGGGGATGGGAGCGACACCGACGACTGTGGAGATCCATCAGCTGAAGAGGACATTGCGACAGAACATCGTGCGATTGCTGTGAAAAGGGCAATGCCGCTGAAGAATCAATGCAAAGGGAATCCGGGTTTAACTGAAGTTCCGTGCCACGTGTATCAATGGGTGTTGCCCAATTATCAATGTCAAATGAAGAAATACGTGTTTTTGGAAAAAGTTTGAATAAACAGACACCTCTGCAAAAGAAAGCATGTGCTCTTTCACGATTCGGTAACCAAGGCAGCTCTCTTCCCAAGTGACTGTATATGCAGTAAACATTTTTGTTCGTAAAAGACTACTACATTCTTTTATCGGGTTGCTTCTTTCCTTTAGACACGTTTGCTGACTTGTATTGGAATACTGCTGAAAGATTCTCGAAACACTGCTGAAATTTGAAGAGTTTCCATGGGGATTTACCCGTGTGCTTCATTTGACGCTTGCTTGCATTAAATCAGTGTTAAAGGAAGCAGCCGCTAGAGGGCAGCATTGGTTATATCTATCTGTATGAGCGGACACGCAGGATACGGTATCAACAGGTGGCGTACGAGTGTGTGAAACTGCTTCGTGGTTTATCATCTCCAGAGAAGTGGCCATTTAAACTTGTGTGTATTCAGCCTACAACAGACATGTAGAAACCATGGCGCCACATCAGACACCAGACTCAGATACCAGAATAAGACATCCTTTGCTTTTTAAATACAGTATTTTATTAACTTTTGAGCTTTACAGTATGATAGATGCACTTTAACATTGTGCACTTTTCCATTTCAATACATGCAGAGTCTCTAATATAAATAACCCCATTACTGCTACGGCCGTATTTTACACGTGTGTGTTTGTGCACACGCGTGCACACACACCACACAGAGTTATCGGACATCATATAAGCAGAGCGATAGATAGTACAGCATGTAACTTATCAACAGTGACTGGTCGGAGCTTTACGAACAAAATGAGGTGTCATGCAAGGGTCAGAAACCTGTTACAGGCAAATCATTCAGTGGCAGGAATGAGTGAAACTCACCCAGTGCTAGACCACAGCTGAAGGCACATGGATAACTGCAGAAATGAAACTGGGAGGTGAAGGAGTCAAAGGTGACAGAGCCCAGTGACGCCCTTTACATTACGGTGAATTCGCTTATAGGGTCACACTCCCAACATCTTTGGTCTGAAGAGGCAGATCAGTTATCTGGACAGTCTCCATCGAGAAAGCAACGAATACCAGAGACGCACAGGACCACAAAGTGGTCTGTGAACATCTGTGGGGCAGGATGGGGGGGGCAGCCACACTCTGGAAAGGCTTCTCCTGTGGGCCCTGTGAGGCCGGAGATCCGCCCCCACCCTCGTACACAGTGATGCGTCTTACTGAGGCTCACCCCTAATTTCAGACCACCAAGGTGTAAAACCATACAGAATAAGGCAGCCCCCACCCCCTCCCCCCACGCAGTGGTAAACCAAACAACAGAAACAGACACTGCGTGGAACAAAAGTGCAGTTTACAGCGCAAACCAGGAACAGAGTGTGCGCGGGAGCGTTGGTGTGGTCGACATACACATAGTGTACACACATGCAATCCCGTGTGGGGGGGGCCCAGGGACGGGTACGGGGGGGAAGGGGAGAGGAGACCCTGCTTCAGTTTTCCATCTCCTTAACTGCACTTGTCCCGTGAGGTGCTGTGGTATCTGGGGGGGGCACTCCATCACACGCTGAGGGGCAGCAGGCCGGGGGGCGACGCTGAGTGGGGTGCCGCTTTCACGGCTTCCAGTCTGTTCATTGGCCTGCACAGCACAGCGTGGGGCGGGGGGGGGGTTACGGCACAGACTCCCCATGCCTAAATGGAGCTCAGCACACTTTACATCCAGACACTAAAGAGACAATCAGGCTCTAAAGCGACAGAGAAACACCTGCATGATCAAGCTAAAGAGGGTGGTTGTGGGTGCACTGCTCATGCGTGAGTGCTGCTGCTGGGCCTCGACACGCCGCCGCCGAGCCTTCAACGCACCGCCTCGACATGCCGCCGCCGAGCCTTCAACGCACCGCCTCGACACGCCGCCGACGAGCCTTCAACGCACCGCCTCGACACGCCACCAACAGGCCTCAGCATGTCGCCTCGATACACCGCCGACGGGCTTAGGTGCTCCGCCTCGACACGCCATCGATGAGTCTTCAACACACTGCCAATAGGCCTCAGCACGTCGCCAATGGGCCTTGGAGCTCCTCCTCGACACGCTGCCTAAACACGTCGCCAATTGGCCATCACACGTTCATGACGCACCACCAATGTGCCTTTACACACCACTGATGCTGTTTATATGGGGGGAAGCCTGTCTGAACGCACTACCAGCCACGGTCATACACAGTGGGCACGTTGAGCCATACTTACTAACACAGTGGTCTGGGCCAGCCTCCATATGTCCATCCCACATTCCCAGGCCTGTCCCGGTCCCGCTGACCCAGCCTGAGACCGTTCCTCAGCACCCTAACTGCTCTGGGGACGAAGCTCCTGCATGGAGGGTCTCCAAGAATTCCACCGCACTCACCCCCAGTCTGTCCGGCTTCTCTGGGAGGGGTACCAGGCTTTTTCAGGTGGGTTTTTCCTGAGAGCTCCTAATGAATGGGCAGGCTGGACTCCGCAACCACACCAGAATAGGGCAGATCTGTCAGCCTATTGCTAGCCTAGTACTGATACTGTAGGTCTGATCATTTAAGACCTTGGCTGTGTCTAAATTCAGGGGCAGCATCCTTTTAAGGCTATTATCAAAGACCGACTGCATCACATCGGCGCGACCATGCTGTCCCATTTCGAAGGCTCCTTCAAATGCGGTCGAAAAGTATATCCATTTGCTAGGCGTGAAGGATGCACCCAAAGGATCTTTTACAGCCCAACATATCCCAAGATTCCTTGCGCAGAGGTAAAGTGGGCATGTCCAGGCTAGGCGATGGAAGTGACGCTTTGTGACTAAAGGGCAGGAACAGCGTATGACACAAATAGGAAATTATCCGTAGGCCAGACCATACTATATGACAACGCTTTCTGTTTGACCATTGAAGAACGCAGCCTGCAAAGGGGTACCCCACTGCAGACCACCTCCTTTGACGGATGCAGCCCCTGAATTCGGACACGGCCATTCTGCCAGGAAGAGGCCCTGCAGCGTCCGTCCACACCATGCAGCTGTCCCTGGGGTGACACGATTCAAGCAGCAGACAGACCCTCTCCCAGAGCAGTGTTAGGCAGCGTAGATATGCTCTACCACCCAGGCCATTAGTACGGATTACTTCATCTACCCTAAAGACTGCGGAACCCAGCTCTACTCAGCATGCACGGGTGGTGGGACAGTTACCGAGAACAAGTGCTGGGAAAAAGACCTTCTCCTTCCTGCTGGGAGAGAGACAGGGTGAAATAGAGGCTTTGGCACCACGAGGCCCTCATGTTAAGGTCACAGCTAGGGAGGGGGCACCCATTTCCATTGGGGGCGTGGAACAGAATGGCTGTGGTATGGAAGATGTGCGTGTCAGGTGGGGGGGGATTCACTCACGCTTTGTCGAAGTAGGTGGTGTGGATGGGGTGCGAGAACTTGGTGGCGTTGCCATTGGCCAAGCTGGTGCTCCCTGCCACGTAGCTCCGCCTCGCTGCCTGGTCCTTGGCGAAGTTCCGACACGCCGCCAGCTTGGACTCCAGCGCCTGGAGGGATGGACATGGTGACACAGGGCGCCCCCTACAGCTCACATCCTGTCACACATCTCATGTCCTACCAGACTGATGAACAGACTAAAGAGAGGTGGATGTTTCAGTAACTGTATAGAACAGAATTCAGTTCTATCTATTAGGGCTGATAATTCAGGTAGGTAACCAACTACCAGCAAACCCAGAGGAATATTATACATCTAATTATGACCATCGATCTCTTATTCAACTGAGAGAAATGCCCATCGCACTCACCCCTACTTTCCGCAGGAGATCACCGACTATATTGAGAGCTGATACTCTGGCCGATGACGTTAACGGTGAATTATTGCAGCCATTGGTGAGCACTAGGAGCAAGAAAACTGTCACCATCATCGTCACCCATCATCATGGACACAGACCTCATTTCCGCCAACGTGGAGTCAGTGCTGGTGCCGATTCTCACTCTGTGCCTTTTGAAAACTGGCCTGCGTTTCCACTGGCTTCAAAAATGACCATAACGAAAACGTTACATAGACGAACGTGAGAGTAAAGTACTCCGATGTGAACAGTCCCCTTGCGCTTCACTATTGTGCCTTGTTCTATATAGAATATTGTTTCTCTTATATGAGGCCAATAATAACGTCAATCAGCACTAATAAAAAATTCACTGTGATTGTTCTCAAAACAATCAGTATGTAACATTGATTTAAAAAAAATAAATAAAAAATTCATTTTATGCAACTGATTTGACAGATACGTAACCTGATTACCATTAGCTACACAAATCCTTTATATGATGCTTTTATAAATAATTTTATTGCTGCTGTGGATGTGGCAGTTCGTATGTTTATTCTGTTCATCTGGATGCGACAGCCAGTGCCGCATCCACTGACGTTATGGTTCCAGACCAGCTTTTCTGTGGTGCCGTACTGGAGCCGCCAGGTTCTGCCCCAGGGCCAAGTTTTTGCCATGGAAACGCATGTAACCAGCTCCGGATTGGGAAAACGCCCAGCACCAGCAGCAACACCAGCACCACACTGCTGGATACTGGGTAACAGAGCGCTGGGGGAAGAGCTTAACAGGCAACTGCCAGCTTAAGTACTTCAGCATGGAGATACATCAGGCTGAGTGCAGACCTGTGTTGCTGGTGAAGACACTGTCCATGTTCTTGCAGAGGGGCGTGGCCGGCAGCGACAGCGCGGCCTGGACGCCAGAATCTGTCTTGTCACTGTCGGGCGTGGGCGAGCTGGGAGCCGACATGCCCGTGTCGGTCTGTCGCTCGCGTACAGCCAGCTCCTGACGCAGGTCTGCAGGATGGACAGGGCGGACATCAGCCTGCCAGCAACCTAACATGACGCATCGCGGCGTCTGCGGCCGTCACCGGCCATAACACTCTGAAGCTTCCCAATGTCCACTGGCTCCCTCAGGGAGTCACATGACCAGGCGGGCCCTCGTCACATCGGTCTACAGTATGAGAGACCAATAAACACAAAGCTGCCTGGCAATCATGTCAGAAGGAGCGTGCATGTGGGTGGTCAGCGTGCGCCTCAGCCCTGAGGCGGCCCGTCACTGTAGCAGTGCTGCGTCACGCCTCGGTGCCTCAGCTACCTCTGGCCTCGTCTTTGAGTCTCTGCACGGACACCAACAGGGACTCCTTCTCGTCCAGCTCGCTCTCCAGAAAGGCGTTCCGCTCGATGGCCTGGTTCAGCCGCTGCTCAAAGTCCTCCAGTGAGACAATCGTCGCCCTGGATGCCCGGAAGGAAGACCTCTGAGAGATCACGTGACATGCTACGGAGCGCTGAGCTCCAGCTACAGCCCACTCTACTCGGGGCGAGAAACAGAATCACACACATAACACTGCACTGCCCTGGAGCTGCCAATCTCCGACTGAGCCGATCAGAGCGGGCCTCCCCAGAACCTCCCCCAGGATTCCCAGCCAGAACGGCAGAGCCCAGCCTGACCTCTTGGCCCTCTCCAGGTCGTCGTTGGCCTGCTCCAGCTCCCGCACGTATTTATGGAGCTGCTCCTTGATGCCTTGGGTCTGGCCCAGTTCGTCCTCCAACACGGAGAT
Source organism: Gnathonemus echidnorhynchus (assembly GCA_026776725.1). Lineage (NCBI taxonomy): Eukaryota > Metazoa > Chordata > Actinopteri > Osteoglossiformes > Mormyridae > Gnathonemus > Gnathonemus echidnorhynchus. Next base: position 2,004,928 of record JAODJU010000095.1, read on the forward strand.
CTGCTTGTAGCTCTGGGCATACTGCTGCTCCAGCTTCTCCTGAGGGGGAGTACAGAGGGCAGTGAGGGTGGGAGTGCAGCCGCCCGCCCCCAGATCATGAGGGAGACGTGTATGTCCTAGTGTAGCACTGAGAGTGCCCCCCCCAGCCCAGTTAGCTTGAAGGCCTTTTAAAGCCCGACTGAAGCCAGCCCAGGATCTTCACCACTCCCTTCCTCTGGTTTGAGCTCCCAGTGCACTTAATGTTCCAGGCCCAATCACGCTTTTGTCATCACTGTGCGACTTTTTGTGTTGAAGCAAACATAGGAAGAAAAGCGCCGTCGCACAGCACAATGGAGTTTATGATTAAGCTCCTTCATTTGTGGCTTATTCCGAGTCGTTTTGGGTGGATGACACACAGCCCTCTATAGACTTAAAGTATGAAATGCATCGTGAATAAGGCGGCTTTTATGGAGGCATCCGGCACTGAGGGAGGAGTTGGCAGCTTTTGTGTCACATCCAGTTGTTCCTCGATACTGTCAGTCCAGATTTCCAGCAAACACTGCACCCCTGCCCAGTATGGACTGGCCTAAGTCTGGCAGCTTGCTATTGCAGTACCTGTCCACCTGGTGGCAGCACATCCTACCTTCAGGGCCTCAGCCTCGCTCTTCAGCCTCTGGTTCTCTGTCTGCAGGTCTCGTATCCGGTGCTCCGCCTGTCCGAGCTGGGCCTCCAGCTCAGCTTCAAGCTCCCGACTGCCCTCCTGGAACTCTAGCAGCTCCTCCTGGGCCTCCTGGTAACTATGGGGAATCAGGGGGTGGCAGAGAGAGAGAGTCAGCCTGTCGTCAGAGAAGAGCGATTATGGAACATGGACGAGGTGAGGCAGCGATCAAATCAAGCGCCCTGAATCTGCACACAGGCCACATTCCACATTCCATCCCGCCCAAAATGGCCCATCACTCATGGGGCCTGACCCCACCAAGGATGTGACTTAGCGTCCTTCTCTGGATAGACACTGTACTGGGTCCAGTACAGCAGTCCGAACCAGTGAGAGTCCCGGGCTTTATGCAGCCTGTCAGATTGTGTGCAAAGCATTATGGGACACTATAAATACCAGGTTTGTTTACTGCAGGAGGGCCATGCTGCAGCTGGAGTCTGTACGCAGCCTGCAGACGGCTAATTAGAGAGCAGCTATAAAAAGCAGGCGCGTGACAGAAGGCGGAAGGGCTGGCAGACCGGAGAGCTGGGGCACCTTGGAGCTGCTGGGGCGTAAGGCCACCGGGGGGGGGCATCACACGCTGCTTAAAATGCACAGGGGTGCAGGACCAGCCTCTAGCACGCATCAGCAGCACGCTATAAAACGCTACACTGCTCACTCCAAAGCTCCAGTCTGCGTGCGTGCATGTATGCACACACACACACACACACACACACACACACACACACACACACACACACACACACACACACACACACAGCCTTTCGCTGAAATGTGTCTCATACCCTAACCCTCATGCACTGTTGGAGCCCAAAGTGTGGACAACAGTTAGAGCTGCTTAAGGAATCTGCTGGGATGTTTGTACAGATGAGGGTTGATCTCATCCCTGGTCCTGTCAGTCACATGACTAATTTGTTTTAAGGTCCCCCACCAGCCCCAGACCAGCCCCTCCACACACACACACACAGGGGGGTCATCTTGTTTCAGATTAGCTTCACATTTCGCAAGGCCATTCAAACCCACTGAACTACAGATAGTCTTCAAAGCCCCCCCCGCCTCTTAAAGAGAAACAGAGGAATCAGATTTCTAGAGACAGACTCAAAGGACTCGCAGAGAGAACTCCTTCACGGCACCGACACGGGTCAATAACACAAGCTGGCCGACACAGAGTTTGGGCCAGTTGGTGTGACCTCTCAATCGAGGACAACCGACTGCCTGAGGTCACACAGAGGCACGTAACCCCTCCTCTACACCAATGCACAGCCAGCACAAGACCACAGATGGGAACAGGCCTGCGGCCTTTATACAAAATCCGGGGCTTTGTTATAAGGTTCCTGCCAACACATGGTGGAAGCACAGTCCTCAGGAGACAACGGTAGACTGGGGGGGTCTCCGAGTGGCTGCTGGGATCAGCTGCATGATTCTGTACTCAGGACATTGACCAGCTCCTCAATCATCAGGCTTATCAAAAGGATGAAGAAACAACAGTCTGTTGGTGTGTGTCTGCAGGCCACAGGGTCTGGCTTACCTCTGCATGTACTGGTGGGAGAGGACCTTCCAGTACTCAATCTCCTCATCTTTGCAGGAAAATTTCGGTACAATCTCGGTGTCCATGGTCGGCAAACCTGTGAGGGGAGGTGGCGGCATTTGACAGTTAAGCTCCAATACGCAAATATATGCACATGCACAGCTAGACACAGGCTTGTAGAAGAGCAGACTCATGGATGTGTATGCAGCTCTCCTTGCCCAACAACCTGAGCTCATCCTCGGCTGGCAGACACCCAGCCTTGCCGTGGAGCTACATTTAGCCATTGCCCCCCACTTGACCCTGTGTCACAGAGACATCATGTCCCAGGGACAGGAAAAGTTGTTGTCCATCTGACCCCAAGAGGCAGGACTAACTCATCCCCCTTCCTATGCTGTCACAGCCTCAAAGCTGACATGTGCTGACTTTAACCGATCTATTTTTAAACACAAGCAACACCTGCCCCACTCTGAAGCAGACGTGCAAATTCAAAATTGCACTTCACTCTGTCAATAAAGAGAGAGAGAGGGGGAGAAGGAGCAAGCGAGAGACAGAAAGAGGGTGAGAGAGGGAGCAAGCGAGAGAGAGGGTGAGAGGAGGAGGGAGGGGGAGCAAGAGAGAGGGAAGAGAGGGAGGGAGAAGGAGTGAGAGAGAGAGAGAGAGAGAGGGAGAGGGAGGGAGGGAACAAGCAAGAGACAGAGAGGCTGAGAGAGGGAGGGAGAGTGAGTCAGTTTTCACTTTGTAGGTGAAAGGTGAGTTGTGCAGCCAAGCAAATCAGCAACAGGAAGGTCATTTTGGCTACGCCGACACGGGATGGCCAAAATTCACAGTGACCTGCAGAGCTAATGTCAGGCCCTGCTCTGCACAGAGGAGGCAAAGCAGAGCCATGCTTCACCCTTTCCCGCTGCTCACTTGGTAGGTGGTACCCAGCACACTGCTTTGGAGGTGGTGCACGACACATGTGGCCGTCGATCCCTGTATCCAAGGAAGTTACAGGACCAAACTCAGACGCCTTTCTGCTTGCTAGCAGAGCCGCTGCCTCAGACACAGGGTATGCTGCCCCCCTCCCCGCAGCTGCAGATTCCAGCCCCTCGCATCTTCATGCTGTAATGGAGGGCCTTCCCACTCCTCCCTGCCCTTCGCATTGAACACTTCAGCTTGGAAATCTGCTGTGCCTCTGGGCCCTGGTCCCCAGCGAGCTTCAGCACGGGGCCCCAGGATGAATCAATGCCCTCCAAGCAGCTAAGACACCGAGGGCCACGTCCTCCCCCGTGCCACGCTTCAGATTACAGACTTACGGATTCTACCTGGAGCACAAGATGAGGGGATCAGAGGAAATAAACTAATCAAGAGAGGAGAGCTTTGATTACTCTCAGGCTCGGCTGGGGAAGCGCGCTCACAGAGGCCTCGTTGTGGTGGCGGCGAGGGCAACATGACTTTCCTGTCACCAAAGAATGGTTGAATCAGCATGTGGGAAGGGATGACAGGCCAGTGATGTCATTGTGTACACTCATTGCACCTCACAGAACACCACCCTGAACAAAGAGGACAATCTCACACCCAGGAGCATGACAGAGCAGTGCCCACACCACCACCGAGACAGGCAGGTGTAACCTTGTGCCGGCACACCAGTCACATGACCTTGGCCGCGGCATCTTGCGTTCCGACATTCCTGCACACTTACAAAGACTCCCGTGGTCACAGGAGACACTCGCAGGGTTACTGCTCACAGAGAGAAACTTCACTGCAGGAGCCATGTCAGAAGCAAGAACAATAAAATAGCAGGAAACAAGGAGCAATCTCAGGTCATCCAGGGGATGAGGCCTGCAATGTGGATACACGCCACCTGATCCATACCACCTGGGCCAGAGCTGGGAACTCGAGTAACAGACTTGGACATAGAGCCTAAATCAGGGCATTGAACCATGCAGTTACAGTAATTGCCTCTACAAGGCAGCATGCAGAGTGTAAACAGTCATTTTTTAAATGAAAAACGACGACACCCTCCTAAGGGGCAGTGCGAGAGACCATTAATCACGTTAACTTTTTGATGCATGCTGTGAACTGGGCCTGCAGCCAAAACTCACACACACATTATATTTGCCTTTTATCCCATGAGCACGTTTTGATCACAGCCCTGCAAACCCCCAGGTAAAGCGGCTTGGTTTTCTGAAATCAAACACACACCCTGCCCCACCCATCCATAGAGAGGCTGGCTTCCAGACCTCAGGGGGAGGCGTGGCCAATGGCATCATGTCTCACAGCTTACAGGACTTTCCAAAAGAAGTAACTGCTTTAAACTTAACAGGAAGAGTCTACCAATACAAAAATGCAAACCTACTGGGTGGATAAAGATGCAAACTGGTTTGTGCACAAAGATGCCTGTAAAACGAAGGAAACTTCCTTTATTTACACACGCATAGAGAGCCTGGGTTACGAGGGCCACAGAAATGTTCTGACAGCAGACGGGTGCTGCATTTGCGGTACATGATAAGCAACAACAAAAGTAACAAAACCATTTCTCCTTCACAAGGGATCTTCCTGTACCTCACACAAAGAAATGGTTTCAATTACAACGCCTCAAAGAAAAAATTACAGCAAGGTTTGATTGTTATCTAAATTTCATGATACACTCATGATCCAGAGGCAATGTGTGTCTTCAAATGTCAGCAATTTATACTTTTAACACAAAAGGAACTCAAAGGAATCTCTGAAAAAGCATGAGGTCTTCAGTCTCACAGTCTACACATGTATGGCCAGCCCATCTTGGTGTACGGCCCACACAGCACGGACCCGGCCCAGCTGTCTCGGCCCTGACACGCAGATAAGAGCTACAGTACTGTGGGCGATACATGTGTCCAACAGAAACATGTGTTTAATCTATCTGGCTGGTTTTGGCTGGTGAGTAGACATAGTGATGTCTGTACAGCACATGACACTGCTCCCCCGCACAGTGATTCACAGCAGGGGTGGCAATGCACGTGTGGGTCCTGCGATTGGTGCCAGGTCAACTGCGGGGGTCGTGCAGCTGCACTTCTGTGCAAAGCACTAAATCTGAAGAGCTCCATTTAGCACGCTTTTCAGTGGTGGCAGTGGGGAGCACAAGCCAAAGAAAATTGTTAAATATTTGAAATCATAATTTGGTCCCATAATGCTTTGAGATAAACTTGGAGGTGAATCCTAACAAATCTAATGCCACTGCATGACTGACTAGTAAACTAGGCTGAATCCTTCACAGCGACACCCTCTTCACAGTAAAGTAAAGAAGAGAAGATGGAAGCACAGCCAACACGGCAAGACAAGCAGCCGTCTTCACAAATATCCACAATTAAACACATGAAAGCTTAAGTACAAAACCTGTGTTAAATAAGCAGCTCAGCTGTGTGTTTAAATCACTTGAAGATGACCTGTAACATCTGTGTAAAGCCCTTTGAAACTCGTTACCTGCCCAAGCAGCAATGTCCTGTGTACGTGTGTGTGTGTGTGTGCGTGCGCGCATCCAGCTGGACTAGTGTATACAGTTACTGCAGAGTAGTCACACAAAAACGCGTCTTAAGGGAAGGTCACATTACAGCAACCGCAACAAAGGCATTTTCAGGCAGGCTGAACTTCAACTAATGTTAAGGATACTGAATGCCAGTGGGAAAGTAAAGGCTATGCTTACAGCCATGACTGGCGTGTGCTGAATCTCCCCTCTGACCACCGCTCTGTATGAGTGGCTGTTAAGCATCTTGTGGCACATGTATGAGACAACCAAGTAGGGCAACATCCAGATAAACGCTCAAGGACAGTGAGGAAACCCACATGTACCACTCAACATGGCTGAAGCCAAAAAGGGCACAGGTGGACATGGGGGGAAAATAACACCAAGGTGGCAGCTCAGAGGAAGGGGCACAACTAACCATTCCGACACTGCATCCAGACCTGAGGCAGCAACACCAGCACTGTGGTTATGGGTACATTTCTCTTTCTGCTTACCCAGTTCTGCCATGCGCCAAACCACTGGAATGAGAGGAATTAAACTATGGATCTGTCACCATGGAGCTTGCATCGATAAATAACCCACCACTGCAGCCACCATTCATTTCCAAATTAAGGCAACACTACACAGACTCTTCTGCCACTTTGCTCATGAAATAGTGGAAAAAGGGAAAAGAACAGTGACTGATTCCTCAGTGACATTCATACTGCTGAAGAAAGGAGCAGAAAGAGCAAGTCACGGGGCTAGCCAGACACACAGCTCTGACGTCCGCCCGTGAAACACCAAGGCAATGACAAAAGGGGTCTGTGCCACAGGGCCTACGATCCATTTCCTGTTTTGCTCTCATAAAACTCAACTGACTGAATACAAGAATCTCAGGTCCTGGCGGCCGGATGTCACTGAGGGAATGCTGGGGGGGGGTACCAATAAGACTGAGAAACCACCCATACATCTGGACGTACGGAACACTGCGGGATCAGCGAAAAACAAGCCTCACCAGAAGCCTAATCGTCAGGATTGGTAAACAAGGCACAGCTTAACAAAAGGGAGTCACACTGAAGCTCCATCACTTTGCATATCATTCCTCAGGCTTACTGTAGAAGAACACAACTCATCAAAAATTCATCATTGTCATGTTTGGATTTCTGAAAAAGATCTCACTGCTTGCTGCAGATTAAATAAAAAAACATCCAGTGGATATATCCTCCTCTTGTCTTATTCTTTTTGACAGAAATACAGATTCACAGGAAACAATATTAGATACTAATTTAAGGTGGCATAAATTGTAAATATTATAACAAACAGGATATATTAACAACCTGACACGCCTTCATCTGATGTGAGGGCGTAATTTTCTTTCGAACAGAGAGCTTGTCTTCTGTACTGGTAATGCCAGTTTTAATAGACACTGAATTAAAATGAACTTTTTTTGTTGATTTTCTTTTAGTGAGGGGAGAAGACTTGTATGTTCTTTATTTCTATAAGAAAAGTTATTTCAAAAGTTGTTAAAGGTTAATAAATCTTTACATTTATAATGAAATCCTCACTCTTCCAGTTAAGAGTGAATGAAACAAATGAAGCTCAAATCTGAATTAAAAATTCCCGGTCTTCTCAGATATAGATTAAAGACATTTAAATTGCGTCTTATATACAATGAAAAGGCAGACAAACCTAGAGTCCAAACAGCAGCACAATCAGCTCGAATCATCCGCAGCAAAACTGACTTCGGTCCACTTTCACGCTGAATGACAATGCCAAAGCAACGTGGTTCCGTCACTTATTTTCCCACTGTTGATTCGGAGAGGGAAATCAAGGCTTGTCTCCTCATTTACTTAAACTTTCACAGGACCCATCACCACTGTTGGCACCTAGAGTTTTAAAAAGGCATTTTAAAACCATAAACCAGTACACCTTGTTAAAAGACACTTAGTCCGTAACGGTTTGCTAACAGGAACCAGCTTGTGTCAAATGAAACGGCAATAAAAAAAAACACTCATCGGTCTGCAGAAATACTGATAGCACATTGCAGGACAAAATCTGGTTCCGTCAACATGATACTGCTTTAGATTCCTTTAGAAAGTGGAAATAGAAGCTTTGACCTCGATCTCCGTATTCAGCAATGCAAAATCCACTTAACGTGCCTGTAAACCTGAGCGTTCTCTTCACTGGAGCAGTAAGAACGTACCATAGGTGTAGCCCCAGAAACATGCGCGGCGTTACCGGCTCGATAGGCGCAGCCCCTGCGGTGACAGACTCACGCCCCGGCGTGTCATGCGCCACTGTGTGATGTCGTACACACCACACACGGTAATGACTGTGTCAGAGGCTTCCAGTACTTGCTCGAAACTAAACAGCCTGTCCGAGAAAGGCGGGGATCTCCAGTTGTCTCTTAAATACGACCTTAGGAGTGGGAGCAGCACACAGGCAGTCCGCCGAGACGGGGTTCGAAAACCCGGCGGCAGCCAAGAGCCCAGCCGCCTGTACCGGATATCTATACTTTAATCTCCTAACTTTTACGGCGAAGTTCTGGATAACTACCTAACCAACTCAGTCTCAGTCCCCGACTCGAAACAGCCCCTGTCCGGCTGAGCTACCGAGCAGACGAAAGCCACATCAAAATATGACTTTTCCAATTTTTTTAAGTAAAAATTCGGCGGCCAAAAAAAAAAAAACGAACCCTGAACCGACACAGGACTGACACGTCGAACCGAGCCCGTTCACCGTTCCCTCACCTAGGTGAAAAACGCAGCATCAGACACCGGCTTTTCTCTTCGGGGCTTTACCTTCGAGTGGACGCGAGGCAGGGACGTGGCCGAGCCGCTACCTTAGCATTTCCGAACCGCTTCGCCTCTAGCACTGCCGCTCCCTCATCCGCAGTCCACACTTCTGAGCCCGAAAGCCGGCGAACACTGTTCGCGAGACCGGCGCGCGTCGTTTCCGGCACGCGATGACGTCGCTCGCTCCGGATTCCCAAAATATCCAGATGACGTAATCGCACGCCCGCAGCCCTTTAGCGGGGAGCGCTCGGGAAATTACCGAAAGTTGCGGTTTTGTGGCGTCGCCCATGTAACCTACTAATTATTTTAATTTTCCATTATTATATCGCTCTCACGCATGTTACGACGCCTTGTTCTGCGATTACTAAATCTGGGGCTGGTGGCCTAACTTTTTAATTAGGTTGATAGATTGGGCTGTAAAAACACCCAACTACTGAAAACACGGAGTATTTCAATGTAAAACCGTTAATGTGTCAAAATAATTAAGCACTGTATTTTGCTAATTTTATTTCATTAAACGTTATGTTTAGTCAAACTTATAGAAATAGTCACAGTATTAAACTGATTCACAATCGTTTGGGAACAAACCCATATAACCATTCAGCTATGTCCAGGGTCACATAGAAATACATCCGACAATGACCAAGGTAAGCGGTTAGAGGATGGATAAAAATAAATTGTTTGCTGTTTTATCATGATAAGTAAAGCAGCACTTTTTTTTACCTTACATATATTTTTTGAGCGCCATTATTTGCGAGCTTCATAATGAATCGCTAGGACTGAAGCAGTACCGTTTTACGTTTGTAGTTTATCTCGTTTTGGCACCTACTACTGGCGAGAATATATAATGCTGTGTGTGGGAAGAAGTTAGTAAAATAAAGAAAATCGTACAATAATGAGGAAAATCCATCCATCCATCCTGTTTTCGACCCCCGCCTGTCCTGTGCAGGGTCGCAGGAGTCCGGATCCTTTCGATTGCGCAAAATAAGTTAAAATGCTAGTTGTCCAGTAGCCAAAACACCAACCACGCGTTTGTCATTCGGGGTTTTTCTGCTTTGTCTTAGAGGACGTTCCCGTTAAAGGCGCCTTAAGTCTGAATACGCCCCCTCCCTGTGCTGCCGTGTTGATGCTGACATGTTCAGCTCGGCGAAGGCATTACGGCGACACCGGCCCGCAGCACTTAAAAGGGAATTAAAGGCAAGACGGTGGGCAGTGTCGGATCGATGAGCGCCAGCGATGGTCCGGGCCAAAGCGTCGGGCGCTTTCAGAGGCTTCACTGGGGAGCCATCGGGAGGAGTGCGGCCAGCACCGAAAAGATTTCATGACTTTTAATTAAGAAGGCGATCAGAGCTTCATAAGTTCCAAGCGCAGGAAAGACTCCTGCTCCTTCGACTTGAGCCGGGATGCCGCAGACGGAGGGGGACGTCCTGGCCGAGTGCCCGGTCTGCTACGAGGTCCTACACGCCGATATGCGGACGCTCAGCTGTGGGCACGTTTTCTGCCACGACTGCTTGGCGAGGACGCTGCTCAGCGGGGCAAGACAGGGAGCGGTCACCCGGAAAAGCATCACCTGTCCGGTGTGCAGACACCTGACCTTCATTTCCGAACTGGCCGGGGGTAAAGGCACAGATTACAGCCAGGTTATAGAGGTGCCCCCCATTTCGGTCGCTTGCCGGGAGGACCAGCTCGGGAACTACGTGCTCCCCTGCACATGGCTCCCCGGGGTTTTTACCCGCACCCGAGCGGTCACCCCCATCCAGGCTCCGCAGATCTTCACCATCAGCGGAGAGGGCCGACCCATGCAGGACGGGGACCAGGTCAGCGTGGCAAGCGCGGCCGGCGAGCCGCTCACCCGGCGTGGGCGCCCAGCAAACCGCCTGAACGCCTGCGGCGTCCTGTCGCTGCTGCTTGTCCTCACGTCCCTGGCGGTGGCTTCCGCGATTTTGCGCTGGATTCTGCTGGAGCACTCTTAACTCACTTTGCTGGAATGGGTACGCAGACGTTTTTGAAGGCTGGAAAAATATCATTCATGATCATTTAACCGTTCCGCTCTGTTGAGTGTATTTTAAGGTAAAATGCAGTGCTGCAGACTTGCTTCGTGTTATTTCTTTGGAGTGTGTAATTAGACCACTGATCTTGTAATCTTATAGCGTAAAAGTGTTTAAAATTGTAAATGGTACCAACTGCCAAAACCTTTTTTAACCTTTTTAGATTTCCACTTAATCTTAATACGATCTCTGTGAAATGCACAGTATTATGATTCCAAGTGTCCGCACCACAACGATGTGGAGAGATTTTATGCTGTAATTAAAAAAAATTCTTAATAAACTTTTGAAACGATTTGTAATGTTCTTTGCCAAGATAATGACTAGTTACCCTGCAAGCCAGACCATCGAAAGCAGTTAGAAGATGGATGGAAGGTAATCGGTTATTATTTCTCAACTTATGAACAAAATGAAGCCTGTTGAAATTTTTGGAAAATACAGGATCTTTTTTGTCTGTTAGTAAATATATTCGGAGTATATCATAAAAACGGAGTGACAGCACCTTTCCCCCGGGGACGAATGTGACAGTTGAACGGAAAAATGATTCCTGATCCTGCAGTGGCAGAATCGTAAGCAAAGCACAGTGTACGCAGTAATAGCACACTGTAGTCCCGCATGTATCGCTATGAAAACACAACCCTTAGGTTTATCTGACGCACATTCTTGCTGCTGCCCCTTTAAGCCCAATCCCCCCCCCAACTGTTGCCCGGTAACAAGCCCAAACAGCCACACTGGTCATGGCGTCCGCACTGCACAAAGTTTGGAGGCCTCCTTCGGATGGTGGGAGCCTGGTCTTTGACGAGAGGGAGACTCTGCTCACGCAGGTGCTGGACTCAGGCAGGGCTTACAGAAAGGTTTGTATTGTGACCCTTGACCTTTGCTCCACATGTGATGCCTTATAAATTCAGCAGAGCACACACGCACAATGGCTGACACGTCACTCCGGTGTGTTTGGGGAATTAGGTTGGTTGTAAAAGGCAAAAAGAGCCATCAGTGAGTGATGTTGACTGTGTGTAATAGAATACTCCAGAAAGCTCCTCTTCAGTTACCCAAAGTCCTGGCCCGTCTGTGGACCCCCAGAGCCTGATTTTGCTTCACATTCAAATCCGCTCGGCTCTCCCCTGAGAGAGAACGTGCTGTGTTGTCATGGCGCCTCAGCCCTGCCGCCTGCCAATATGCAAGGACGTCCAGGATGCTGGTGAACGGAGCCAGCGTCAGGGTAAATTCAATACCCCCCCCTCCCCCCGGAGTGTGTTTGGCTCTGGGATTTGCTGTCGGTTGTCAGTGTGCCCCCGCTGTGGGACCGGTGGGTCTCCAGGATGTGGTGTTAAACACAGACAGCCTGTCCTGCAGCCATGAGGGCAGATGACTCTTCTAAGAACCTAGGCAGTCCAGAAGAAAATGTTGGGACCAGCCTCTTCCACCGCCTTTGGGCCCAGAGGATGGCGATGCGTTCCCAGGAGGAGATGGTCAGTACATTGATGGGCTTTTCTCTTTGGCTCCTTTATATAGTCGGCCAGTTTGAGTACCGTACAATATCTGTCTCAGGTCAACGCATTTCTATAAAGGCACGTTACCTTGGTCATGCTGTGAAGTCACCACTTGGAAAGTTAGGACTGGACCAGGAGCAGAAGTAGGACCGACCTTGGAAGACGGTGAATGGTGACCTTAAGTGAAGTGGTCCTAGGAGATAATCGCACAACCCCCCCCCCCGACCGCGCTGTTTATATATTTGGAGGTGCAGCTAGAATGTTGATGCTGGTGGTAATGACATGACCTGCCCCATTTTCGGCAGACTTTTCCAGGTAACGTGCCGCTGTCTTGTTGACAGCACACAGCGTCTGTTTGTGCTGGGGTTGTGGGGGTGATCTCTATGGGCAGAACCCGGTTTTCAGGTCCGCTGCTAGGGACCTGCTTTTGCGTTCGGGGGTGTCGAGTTACGGCAGCGGTCGCTGAGAATAGGAGGCAGTGTGTGGGATTGTGTAGGTGCTCACATCGGGGCGGGCAGGGGGGGTGGTCAGGGGTTCAGGCTATTGTTTTACATGTCACCTGTAACTTCATTCATTATACTCCCCCCCCCCCCCCCCCCCCCCAGAAGTTCCTGTTGCACCGGCTGGTGGTGGCCTCTGGCATCTCTGCGAGCCTCCCCGACAGGATGGAGCTGGGAGGTAGGCCGGATCCGAGCCGCCTGAAAGCACCATCCCAGAATCCTCTTTGCCTGTGATGGGGGCTCAGGTTCAGGACACTTCCTGTTTTGGGTTTCCTGTGAAAATGCTGCCCTGCTAATGTTTTATTTGGATGGCAGTTCTGCCTCAAACAAACATGGAGTCCACTGGTCAGGCTGAAACCGTGTGCATTGTGGGCCACCTTTCCGTGCTCTCAGGGTCTTGAGGTGACACCAGGAGTGTCACTGATGCCCCTTCCTGCAGTAGGGGGTGGTGAACAGATGTCCCATTTGTTGATGACATTGAACAGTTCACCTGGTACCCATTTAAGCCACACGTCCACTCCCCGTGCGGGGAATAATCCCGGTGATGATGTCATGGCCACACCCCCTTTCCCTCAGCCCACTGGGAGACCCTGTGCCACAGAGTCCAACGCCGTCACCATGGAGACGTGGTTACCGGGCTGCTCCTCCTCTACCCGACCTGCGCGCTTCACATTGTCGAGGTAACCGGAAAGCGAGGGTTTGTTTGCTTGGTTAACGTACCTTTGCACCCCCCCCTCCCCCCCCCCAGATCGTTGCTGATCCTCTATAAATAATGGCCCTGCTGTGTAAGGTCTAAACATGTAAACACATAGCATCTCCCCC
>JAODJU010000095.1:2055761-2078906 GCA_026776725.1 Gnathonemus echidnorhynchus
GTCGGTGGGGGCCACGGGACTGTGTCACGAGAAAACATCTGGCTAGGAGTTACATAAGCATGAAAAGGCACCAGGAGTAAAGGTGTCCGTGCGACAGATGGATGGATGAAAAACGGAAAAGTGTGTCTGGTGCCCCACCCCCCCCAAATGAAGGGGAGGGTCTATCTAAAAAAAGACCAGGCTACTCCGCTGCCAAAACTGCTTCCGCACGCATTCCAGAAGGCCCCGTGGTGACAGAGAGGGCCCTGCCCGGTGCGGGCTCTGCTTCACCGGAGATTACCTTTCTATCGGTTACTCACTGTGATGGTGCATCTACAGCTGGTGACCTGTGGCCTGGAAGTACCTGACTGACCTGCAGGGGGCGCCCATGCCGAGATGCCCCTTTTAAACAGTGTTTTTTTGTGATCGAGAACTGTATGTATGTATGACTCCATTGGGAACCTCACACATGCCGCAGACAAAAGCAGCTGAGCACAATCTGCGGCTGCTAAGTTCCTGCAGTTCCCCCAAAGTGAAGCAGCTCTTCCTCTTGAAGAGCAAACACAGATATCTTGCCTTCACTTGAACCACTCAATGGGTGTAGCTGAGGTCACACACCATCAGGCTCTGACTGGAATCTGACAGGGGGAAGGGCACCTGTGGTCTGACCGTACATGCAAGGGCAGGTCTGGTGGGGTCACCAAGACCCCTCTGTTCCTCCTTGCCACCCCACTCCACAACCCCCCCAGTGCTCTGTGTGTTCTCCAATTGCCATGGATACACCATCCCACTGATCGGATCATTGGCACTGAGCGGCCCAGGGTGTGTGTGGGTGAGAGCAAATGTGTGTTTGTGACGGCTCTGTGACAGCCATTAGGCAAGGGGTAGAGAGAGAGAGAAAGAGAGAGAAGGAAGGGGGAGAGAGAGGGAGAGAAAGAGAAGGTGAGAGAGTGGTTGAGAGAGAGAAAGAGAGAGACAGAGAGAAAGAGAGCGGGAGAGAGAGAGAGAGGCGAGAAATCAGGTTACCAAAACAAAGGGAGCCCACTTAGCTGGACAACAAAGTAGGGTTAGGTTTAGGCTTAGGGTTAGGCTAAGCTAAGGCTTAGGGTTAGGCTTAGGCATAGGGTAGGTCAGAGCATTGTTAAGTATGATAGAGGAGTTAGAAGGGCCTCTCTCTCTCTCTCTCTCTCACACACACACGCACACACACAGACACACACACCCACACACACACACACACAAAGGCACATCCAGCAAATGCCTTTGAACACAGGTTACATCACACATGGAGAAGGCGACTGTTGAATGAGCAGCAAAGCCCTGGACTGCTCTGCTCTGGAATTATGTGGTTCAAGATCCCGACCTCTTCCAGAACACTACCATGTTGTTCTGTGCTGTGTGTATGACACACAATCATATGACACACAATGCGTATGACGCACATTCTCAAACATGGTCGATCTCCTCCTGCCTTCAGCCATGGCCTTAGAAGACCCCAGCCGGTGGAATCAGGCCACTAGACCCAGTACCCTAATGCCTGACCCAGTAACTGTGGTCCAGGTAAATCCTGTCCTGCCTGGTGAGACAGCCATTTCTCAGATAATACAGGGAAGGAATAGGGCAAGGTGATGCATGCGTTCTAGATGTTCCTGCTGTACTTGCCAACGGGATTGGCTGGCTTGTGTCTGAAGGACGGCCCACAAAGGCAACCAGATAAAGCCTCAGCATCTCAGACGGCTGCCATTGGCTCCATGCCACTCTCACTCCAGGCGGCACCGCCCTCGATTCCCGTGTTCTCCACCGGGTCTGTTTACTTTTAGCTGTCCAGGTGACACTAAAGCTATTTATAACAAAGCGCTTATGGATGACCACGTCGAGCCCAACATCACACACAAAAGCGTGGGGGGTTTATATTGTGTGTGGGGCATTTTCTGCTCAGTGGGTAACATCAAGGTGAACACGCAAAGATGGAGACAGATGGGCGGACGATGGGACCCTGTTCTTCAGAGCGCTGCTGTCTTCCTCTGCCACATGGGGCATTATTCACACAGGGCAGAGCAAAAGGACTTCCTGTAGGCAGCTTACAGCCTGACCCATGTGACAAGAAGTGGGACAGGAAGTTGAGGGGATGCTTGTAAGATGAGCTTCACAGCTAAAGAGCTTCCTCAGAGGTGCCCTCAGTGCCTGTTCCACACCCCCCTGCCGTGAATCGCTTTTGTTTCTGTGCTAGTCGAGTGACAGAACGAAAACACACTCAGAGCTGTCCCCCCCAGCACCCCCCCCCCCCCCCCAGGCAGCAGGCTCACCTTCCACCCAGAGGTTCCCGGATCCCAGCCCCAGAATTATACAATGAGAAATGGGGAGGGACGGGCAGCTGGGCGGCCAACTCACCACGCTGCACAAGTCTCAGCTCTGCTCCCTGGTGCTGACATACTCTGACTCATCGAATCAAACATCTGCCAGATCTGGGCATCTTGGTCATTCTCCATTGTGTTTTACCTCAATTCAAAAATAAAAATGACTGCTGACCTCAGGACATGGAGGGTTTGCCACAGTGATGCCATCGGTCTAAATGAAGCTGTTTGAATTGAAACAAAGGAGATGGCCAATGTTTTCAGTAGGAGATTGCCGCTGGTCAGGGAACTGTAACGTCACGCAACCATAAACAGTTCACAAAGGGGGTGCTTATGCCCCCCCAGGCAACCCAGCTGGACACGAGCCCTTTATATAGGAACCTGCCCCCTCTGCACCACCACACTGGGCATCACCCAACACGGATGGCTGGCCTCCGTCCAGGAGGGGGCGCTGGTGAGACGTTAGACTCCGAAGGGCTGCAATTTGAATGGAGGTCTTGGGTTCCACATTCACCACATTCACAAGGCCTCACGCAAGCAACTCAGGTCGGGTGCCTGATTCCCAGGCCAGAATGTCCTCATGAGGTAAATACTGACCCAGACTCAGTCCTTCTTCACTGGATTCGAAAACACGAAGGACAAAGGGAGTCCCAATGCTGAGTAGTGCACAAGGTGGAGACCCCCCCTTAGGTCCGAATATGACAGGTAATGGACATGCTGAAAGCCTTAGCAGGATCATGTTTTGTAGTGTAATGGAATTAACTGGGGGAGCCTGGTTCCGGGAAATGGAACAAGATGGAACAGACCTATTCAGGGGGGGTTGGGGAGCCCGTCTGCCTGCGTGGCTGTGCATCTTCAAACCACATCGGCCATAAACAGGCAAGGAAAACGCGAGCGGAGTTTCACAGTGTCATCAAAAGGCATTAAAAGTGGCCGAAAGGCCCCACTGTGGCTCTGTGGACGGGTCTGGGGCACGAGGGGCTGTACAGCTCGCGGTGAAGTCAGTCACACTAGGAACAGATCAGTTACCAGGCGTCCTAATTATGGTAAAGGTTCAGTTAAATGCTGTATTTTCCAAATTCCCATTGTAAGCTACCTTCAGTGCTGGGGATTCGAACCCACCGTTGTCGGATGGTGTAAATATTTCCAAACCCCACAAAAGAAGGACACATCCCTGGTTGCTCCCCAAGACACATACCGCAGTGTTGGGGAGGAGGGGGGGGTTTATGATAAAGGACGTCAGGAAGGACACCTTTCATCAGCATCTGAAATAAAATACGTCAGTGTGATCTTCTGGGCAAATTTTAATGATTATGACTTAATTACACACCATAAAGCCTTAATTTCCATTCTAGCGACCTTGACCGCCATGGGACGGCAATCCCCACATCAGTCCCTCCCCCAGCGGAAATGCGCACACAGGAGACAGGAAATGAAGCAGGACATACCGTCCCTCTGCAGTGCTCACCCCCGGGGTGTCCCCCCCACACTCACTGCTTGGATCCTAAAAATCCCGTGATCCAGGCCATCATCCCTGTGCCTGGCCTGATCCCGCAGAAGAAGAGGAACACACACACACACACACGTACACACACACACACACACACACACAGGAAGTTGGTCTTCCTATCTAAATGGGGACCGTCCATTCATTTCTATGGGAGAAACCATAATCCCAATCACGACCCCCTTAACCCCTACCCATCCCTAACCTTAACCATAAGCAACCAACCCAAATACAAGACTTTTGGCATTTTTACTTTTTTGTTTACATTCACAGATTTTTATAAAACTGAGGTTATCCAAATGGGGACCTGAAGAAGTGTCCCCAAAAGTAGGAAAGTTTCAGGTTTTACTACACTTTGGGGAGATTTTTGTCCCCAAATGTGATCTATGCAAACACACACACACACACACACACGCACGCACACACACACACACACACACACACACACACACACACACACCACTGAGGAGGAGATCTCAAAAGCAAGGGAACTCACCATGTTAACAAAGAAAAACCACACACACTGCAAATGTTACAATGCCACAAAATATAACAGATGTGGCAGATTCATCAATACATTCCAGTGTTTATAGGATTACCTGTCACATGTACAAATAAGTAACAAGTGTGAAATCTCTTAAAATGTAAACAAAATGGCATTGAGTTCCTGTCTAGCTGGACGGGTTATGAGTCTCCCTGGTCTTTGATGTGTGCTTTATGGGCCACAGGCTGCGGTCTGCTGTGTCTGTGAGGACAACAGGAGGAGAAAAATCGATGGATGCAGGAAGTAGAACTGATATAGGGACTTTCGCCAGCCCAGACCTTGCTGTGATCCTGTCAGCAGTTTGCTGTGTCCATGCCCACCACAGAGACCCCCAGAAAGGCAGAGCAAGCAGGAGTTCAGTCTGAATCTGCCAGCCATGTGCACGCCCACACTGCGTTCTACCCAACACTGCATCCACGTGCACGCCCACACTGCGCTCTACCCAAGGCTGCATCCAAGTCTCAAACCAAATCAAATGCAAAGTATCTGGAATGACCTGCTGTACCTTTTCAAACCAACACGAGGTCCAAAGTTCTCAAAGACACTCACTGGCTCCCACTGTTGATCTTTTTACTACCCTCACAAGCAGATGACTAGTCATCCAGTCCCGTTCTGGGAAGGCCCCCACTGCAGGGGGGGAGGTCACCTGACCTGGGGTCTGGTGTCCAGCTAAGCTAACTGTGTTGACCCCACCTCACCCCTGAGAGCGGGCTGCGGGGAAACGTCATCGCGATGATCTAACAGCGTTTGCCTTGGATCTCCAAAGCCCACTCGGGAAGTCACACGGTGTGTGTGTTCACAGACGTTACTCAGACAACTGCAGGAAAAGCCCAACGTCCCGCTGGAGTGACTCAAGTCTGAGCTGGTCAAATATACAGCAGCAAGGTTACAGGGCCATTGACAGCCCCGGTCTTATTATCACATAAATTACAGCAATGAGGTCAGCTGCTTTTTGTGATTCTCTGTGAATGGATACTGCCTCCTAGGGTAGGGGAGGCATAACTACAAGAAAAATAATTAAACACAAAACTGACCATGAAGGTTTGCATTGCTAAGTGAAACAGTATATCACAGGCATTCCCAATGACAGACTCCAAGCTCACCACAGACCTGTACTGGATTCTGTGGGTCAGGGTTCAGTGCCTCGATTGGAAGGTCACCGGTTTAAATCCCGTGGCTGCTGGAATGACCGTATCAGCGCTGGACCTTGGCTGATTCTGCGTTCTGTCCCCAAACTTTGGTCTCACTTGATGTCCGTGTGTCTCATGGGACAATAAGATGGGAGGTGAATGCTAAGGCAGGTTCCTGTGCAAAGGGCAAAAAATAATAAATAATAGCTAGATGGATGGATGGAAATAGCAGGACCTAAAAATGCTTAGCGTCTTGGAGCCTCACTGAATTTGCTCCAGTTTATACAGGAGGCAGCATCTCTTAATTATCATCTGGATAGGCAGCAGCACAGGGCCGGATCGGCCACAGCGATTGGGTAACGCAGCTCACTTTTGGCATGTGGGGGGGGAGGAGGGGGGCAGGCACAAACAGCCGTTTAGGGCATGACAGCTCAGCGACAGATGGTACCGCGATGGGGACCGGCACAGCCCTGCAAGCCGCATGCTTCCCGTCGGGTGGACATCAGCAGCCCGCGCGAGGGCTAGGGGGCGGGGCGGCAAGCGCTGATGTCACTTCCTGCTGAGCTGGCACTGCTTTACTATCCTGTGTGCCTGCAGAATCCTCAGAGCGTTACTGTGACACTGGAGTCGAGGCTGTTCATGTTAAATTGGCCTTAAAAGAGCTATTTTTTTTAGATTTTTTTTGCATTTTTTTTGTATTATTTGCTACGTTTCTAGGAAAGCAGTAATAAGCTGGTAACAAGGTCACTGTAGATCAGAACTCATGAACAGCAGGTTCAGAATCAGAATAAGAACCAGAATTGCTTTATTCACCAAGTGAAAGTACATGGAATTTGTTTTGGTGCCGGTGGTTTCAGTTCTGGATGAAGTTCAGAGTGAGATGCACCAAATCATACCTGAGGGACTCAGCTAACAATCCATCAAGGCTTTATTCATGCTGATGGTGGAACATAATCGAAATGACCAACATGAGGGATACTGCTGTCCCACAGGGAGAGGCTCCATAACCTGTGACATCATCACCAAGGTCCTCAGCATTCCAGCTGTCATTCCTGTGCAGCCACGTATAACCTTTGCGTCACACACACACAGTAAAGGGACAGGCTAAGTGACACATGACACATAGTTATGACGCCCCCCCCCCCCCCCCCCCCCGGACCTCCTCAACAGCTTTTATTTCCATATATTTTCGCATTTCACATGTTCAGTAATCTTCCATATTCTATCATTTGATGGTTTCACCACAATAATCATTGAAGAATCCTCTTCGTCTGTATTCCTAATGTACGTTTGCCTTTGTAATATTTTGTTTCTGCATGTGCTTTGCACAACATGAGCCTCATTAGCTGTTGGGAGACCCTCCATTTCCGCCATGCACCGATGGCCCCTTTGCTGCCCCAGGCTGTGGGGTGTGGTGAGGTCCTGAACATCAAGGTCATCATGGCCAGAGACGTGGTGCCAGCAGGGGGCCTTACAGCTGTGCGGTCTGAGGAAGGTGGAGGTGAGACCTACGGTTTTGCTCTTTAATTGCGTAGCTGCCAAGGCCTCCACATTAATAATATAGGTGGGGTGGGGGGTGTCCATTAAAGGGAATGGATGAGGTGGAGGATAGATATGTGACCCCCCCCCCCACACACAAAACCCCTGCCATCAGGGAGGGGCTCTGTTAGCTGCCAAACTCCCGCACGCCGCTGGGCACACCGGTGCAGCACAGCTAATATCTCAGCCCCGAAGTGGCAGACCTACGGGGGAATGATGTCAGCTGGATTCGGCAGGCCGAAAGCTCCCTGCACCCCTTCACAGGTCGACGTCCTCACAGAAACCTCTCCTGACATCCTTCACTTTCACTCCCAGGGTCGTAATCCTGCAGGAGATTTGTTATCTTCACGCAACTCTGCGTTCGCAGATGAAACCAGAATCGTATGTGCTAAGACCCTTTAGCGCAATGCTATTATGACCTTTCCTAAGTTGGCAAAGCACGGCCTTGATTTAAATAACCCAGCAAATGTAAGCTATTTTGGACTGAATTCTTTGGCAGGTGACTATGCCAAAAAAATACACGAGTCCATTAAATTTCAATAATCATTTAAATAAATTTTCAGTAATTGAAACTACCTGTGACTCACCCTAACAATGCAAGTCAGTATCCAATCAAATGTCTTTATGGTCAATTTGAGGTATTTGACCCATAGGTCATATGCTGAGATGAAATTTAAATATCTCATTGGTCCTTACACAAGACACAGAAATAAATAGAAAATGAATATGTAAGACGTAGTATAAAACGTAGCTTATGTCCTGAGAGTAGTGATCAGCTGTTTGTTCACGTTCACAGACGTGTCTGTCAGTCTTGGCTTTAAACTTGCAGGACAGACAAATGGACACAATGAACAACAAAGGAAAAGGAACCACGTGCCTCACACACCTACCAGTCACCTTGGATGAGAAAGATCTAATCCTGCAGCAAAGTCAGAACTTCTGAAGAGCCCCAGTGAACCGGTGGAGCAAGCCCATGTGAGACAATAAGCATGGCCCCCTCAGGCATCATCAGAACAACGCTCTCCGAGCTCAGGGTCTAAGAGGTCAGGATGGCAGGAATTCAAGATACCTACCCCAATGGTAACCAGAAATAACAATCAGCTTTCCCTGACTGACAGGAAGGGCCAGAAATCAGAGGTAACCCTACCCTTGACAGACACCAACAAGTGTGTCACTTAATCCTGAGTCAATGTCAAGGCATCCTCTACGCCAAGGAGAAACACCTGCTTGTGCGTCTGTGACTCCGGCCTGTTAATATCTCGCCTTAGGGGCCGTTTAGAGATTTTGCTGCTTGTAAGAGGGTACTTGCAGCCTTTCCCTGAAGGAGGAGACCTCCCTGCTCCATAAAAACAGACATACGCACACAGACACACAGAGACGTAGACATGTGACACACACACACATCCTCCACCTTCCAGAGGGCTGTGGCTGTATTTCCATATCTTTAAGGAAATAAATAAACCATTAGACACTCAGCCACCTCCCAGCCCCACAAACAGTTGAAGAGAAATACATCTGCACATGAGTGAGGAACAGGACCGGTCTCTCCAGTTTGCCTCGCTCACCCGCTCTGTGTGACACATCCCCATTGACTGCGTTACAGCCGATTAAGCCATAATCTCCATGTTTCAGATTCTGCATCTGAGTGAAAATTTCTGAATGGGTAAAAAACAACAACTCTTTCAAGCTTTCACTATTCAAAGGAAGAGAGGTCCACTTGTCTGAAGTAAAATGAGCACATGATGGGGTTTCTCCCTGTAAATTCTCAGCAGCCCGGCAACACGCCTAACTACTGACAATCTGGGGCACCAACAGACAGCTGCAAGTTTTTGGGAAGTGAGAAAAAGCAGCAGGCTGTTGTCCTCACTATCCATGAGAAGTGAGAGCACATATGCTGGGATCTAGACAGGTCTCACTGGAACGATGTGCCATGGGCATCTATACAAGTACAGGAACACAGGAATTCTTCAGGATTCACACAGCTCATCTCTCTATCCTGTCTAACACACACACACAGTAACACACACAAACACGTACACAAACACACACACAAACATGCATAAACACACACACACAAACAAACACGCATAAACACACACACAGACGACTGTGTGAAGCTGGGGGTATGAGGGCAGGACGAGCCATTAATTTGCTGTCCCTGGTTCTCAGGGTTAAGGGATAACCCTATAGCTCAAGGGCCAGATGGTGACGTGTCTATTCTGCCAAGAACATCATCAAAGAACATCATTCAAACTGGTGACCTTCCAATCATAGACACAGAGACCCCCTCACACCAACAGGCACAGAGAGCCCCCCATACCAACAGGCACAGAGACCCCCCATACCAACAGGCACAGAGACCCCCCATACCAACAGGCACAGAGATCCCATATACCAACAGGCACAGAGACCCCCTGACACCAACAGGCACAGAGACCCCACGTACCAACAGACACAGAGACCCCCCCAAACCAAGTGCTTGTTTCCTCTCAAATACCCAAAGTGAGACTTGACCTGCATGTCAAAAAATGGCCAAACCATCACTATATACATCCATATTCAAGGATGTTATCCTGGTCAGGACTTTGTGGAGGGGGTGTACAAAGCCTGGTACATCCTGTATATGCAATAATTTTAAATAAATGTGTCTTTAAATTTGTTACAATTTTATCTAAACTATACAAGAGATCAAGATCATGCTGGTTCATCACAGGGCACATTTAAAGACACCAGTTCACTGCACAGTGTGTTTGGGAACAAAGAACAGACTCCTGTCCCCCCCCCCCTTCCCCAAGCCACACTGGGACACTGAGGGGGACGGTTCAGACCCCAGCAATGAGTGCTGACAGGAGACACCACCATGTCACCCAACATCAGACACTGCCATCGCTATTTTAAAATCCACCCCCCATCCTGCAATCACTTATCCTGCTCAGGTAACAGGTGGGGAGCCAGGGGGCCTGGAGCCTGTCCCAGGCAGCACAGGGCACACGGCTGGGGCACCCCCCTGCACACCATCCTATTCTAAAATATTATTTTTAAAACAAGACATAGAAGTCACTTACACAATGTTTTTTTCTTTAAATATTATTCATGTCCATTGACATTCATTGTTTAATATATTGACGCCCCCCCCCCCCCCCCAAATCTGATACCTTATTTTTTTACTGTTGCCTTTCTACACTCAACGGTACAACAGCTATTCCCACCTTGGATTTGAAGGTAACCCTGGCTGAACCTCACCTGACCCACTGGTGACATGCTGCCGGTGGCCATATTCAGCAGCACGTTCCGGAAGGCCACCCATCCACCACAGCCTGGCCCTCGAAGCATCCCTGATTACCATGGTTACCGTGCCGAACAGGGAAAGTTTATGGTATTATGCATTACTCTGGCGTTATGCCTCAGTGGGTCACAGCCCCGAGTCCCAAGACGCAAAGGCCACTCAGGCGTGTGCAAACATACTAGCCACGCACACACACGCATGCATGCACATGTGCAGCATGCAACAGAGGAGAGCCACACACATGGGGCACAATCGTGCAGCACACGCCGCGCCGACACCATGGTACCATGCTGACACAGAGCCACACTACAAAAACACGGCCTGTAACTCACAGGCACGGCTAATGAGGACACGCTGACACACCGAGGAAGCTCTTATGGGACAAAATAATTCAGTTTCCCCTTTTGGGGACCAAAAAAAATGGTCCTCAAAATGTCAAAATACTAGGTTTTTAGATTTTTGATTGTATTCACAGATCTATCTAGGGACCTGAAAAATGGTCACCACAGCATATTAAACAGGTTTTTATTACATCGTGGGGGACATTTGGTCCCCACAACGTAAGGTAAAGCTAATCCACACACACACACACTATGCAGTAGGGAATCTGATTGTACTTCAGCATAATTGTCAGGCCACCTCCATCTGAATTTAATCATGTGTTCCTGTGCCAGGCTCTGGCGATTTCACCACTGCAGTCACCAGGGTGAGCCTCTCAGCACAGAGTAGCCTGCTGACATTGGGGCAAAGAGGACATTTTCATACCTCGTTGGCAGCGTGTTTACACAGCACTGGGAGAGACAGACCGAAAAAGTGCGATACCGAGGGTGAGACAGAAAGAGCCCCCTCCCTCAGGAGACTCGTTTCCACAGCCTCAAGAACCAGTAGAGAAAA
Source organism: Gnathonemus echidnorhynchus (assembly GCA_026776725.1). NCBI lineage: Eukaryota > Metazoa > Chordata > Actinopteri > Osteoglossiformes > Mormyridae > Gnathonemus > Gnathonemus echidnorhynchus. The sequence goes on from JAODJU010000095.1 coordinate 2,066,995, forward strand.
ATGAAAGGAAATGCCAAAAAAGTAAAAGGGAGCTCTGACAAATTTGACAGCGGCATCGCTTCAGTGTTGCTTAGTGAGAGCCCAGAATGGTCCGCATGCGGCGCCGTAATCGGCCTAATGGTGTGACTTCATACTCAGTCAAACGCACCGTGATCTCTATTACATTACTAAGGCCCAGGGCGATCCTGCCTTTTTATACACCCGCTGCGGCCGGTGTGTCTGTGTCCTGCGCAGCGTCTGTTTCCATTAGCTTGTATTTATTTTATCATTTAGCCAGGCTCCCTGATAATTAGCCTGCTACCGTGGCGTGTGAACGCAAACAGACACGATGTTGACTCTGAGTGACGCGGATCCGCGGTGGGGGATCCGGAGGGGCCGCGTTTAGCTCGGGGAAGTCCCAGCGCTGCCTGCTACGCTGAAATTTAATGATGTGATTCGGGTGTGTGTGTGCGCGTCATTTCAACAGGGGATCGGGAATCCTTAAGTTCCGGGTTGATAAAAAATAACGCAGGTCAGATTTCAGCCCAGCGTTTAACTTTCGGATGATTCCCAGGGTGCGATACCCAGCATAAGCCGGTGACACTTTTCCTGTAGCTCGAAAACGCGACATGTTTTCACCTCCCTCCCCACCCCCCCCGCTGTTACCACGGTAACCAAGGCACCGTTCTCGGGTCTCCGTTTCTCTTGTTAGCCCCGGTAGGGATGGGGCACCTGGTCCCGGCCGCGAGCCGACCACTCCGGTTACAGCCTCCTTTAGGGCTCCTGTTTATTGTTACGCCATTACAGAGCTTGCTGAAACATTAGGTGAGGTGACACCCCACGTTAGGTAAAAACAAATTTAAAAGTCAGATATCACGAATTCCCTTCATAATTGCTAGTTACGTGACATAGGCTTAAAATTATTGCACAAAAGAATAATGAGTAAGGAACATTATACACATATATGGTATACATCAGATGCAGAATTTTATATAGGATAGGCCTACATCTATATATAAAAATTCCAACATTAACAATACAAGGTTTGTATAATGTCGCTCAGTCTCTTAATACATTTTGCCAGTTAATAAGGCTTGTCATCTGTGTCGCTTGCTGTATGCTGTGCAACACTGTATAACCTAACACGAAATCTGAAAGATTTGCCTTGCAGCGACAGCCCACACTGTTTGAAACGGTGTCACGACTTGGTTTGCTGAAAAGAGCATCATGTTCTCCCCTTTCCTTCCTATTTTCCAATTTTCCCATCAGGAACAGTATTTACTATGCGATTAAAACACGCGTTTTTTTTAGTAATACGAAGTTCACGTCTTCATCGCCCCATCCTGGGGGTACTTGCGTAAATGCTCATAGCATAAAAATAGATTAATAAAAAAAATCCACACTTCTGTGTAGAGAACCAGGAATACAGCAAAATACTATCTATTGAGAGCAGTTCTGTTCTCTATCACCTTTGCTTCCCATAATAACAACGGTGACGTATTGTCTATGCAAAACGTAAGATATGCTGTCAGACACGTAGATACTTAACAGTAGCTCGGTTTCTGACTTACGCCTGATTTCGCCTGGCGTCGATATCAACCCAATCGTGACCATAAACTGGCTTCATCTACAGAATACAGCCCACGACGAAACGTAATCAACACCCCGTTAAGAGATCGGTTCCTATGCCTCCCCCCCCCAAGACTAAACGGATTACATAAACATCACATTTTTTATTTTTTTCCATCTATCGACGCAGACTATATGGGTTTACGGTGTATCGCTATCTGTACGATTGTTATCAATATGATTAACACTTTGCGTCTGGGTTTAATCAGGGATCACTGCGCATCCTACGGCTCCAAGATCCCAATGTAACCTTCTCGAAAATATTCATAATAAAAAAACGACGTACGGAAGGCGTCCCATTCGCACCTTCTCTCGGTATCACGCCCCCACGGTTCCTCTGCGGTATTCTTAAAACCAATTAAAGTCATTAATATCTTATATACGGGCGCAGCGGCGATGATTAATTAAATGTAGAGAATACCGAGGCCACTATTTTGGACGTTAATGACCGAGAGCGACACAAAACGGTGCGATAAAAATTAAAATATTAAAACGTTCTTGCTTAACCACTTTTTACTCGACTGGGATTTGAACACAGCAGTTACTCCATCAGCATATCTGTGCAAATCTTTCCTCATTCAAACACCCCGTCTCCGCAAATGACGGTAAAAAATAGTGTCACAACAAAATATAATCAAGGTTGCTTGTTTTTCTGTGCCTACCTGCCAACGGTTTGGTTGGCGAGCTGTCGCATCCGATTGAATTGCTTCTTCATTTTGTGTTTTTCTCTGCGTTAACACCAATAGCTGAAAGGAGTCGGCATTTCTCATTCACGAAGGGGCAGGAGAGTTCCGCGGCGATCGCACAGTAAATCCGCCCTGCGACAATCCCTCTCCTCCATTTCACTAGAAAACACACAGTCGATAGCGACGAAAGAACCGTTTCATTGCATATTTCTTGCCCGAATCTCCCACTCCTCTGCACAGAGATGCTCTGCAATTTTCTCTTCTTTAGGCAGAATGACAGCTCACGACGGGCTGGCGCTACCGTCCCGGTGCATTTTGGGAAATGTGGTTCCAGAATCATGTTTTGGACTATGTTTAAATTAATTAATTGAAACGAGAGAAATAATTTTAAAGGATACAGTATAATGTATACATACGTTGCATAATCTACATATTAACAGTATTATTATAAATATTTGTTAGTATTCAGGTAAGATTTCCCTTTCAGCTGTGCTGTATTGACGTTACGGTTCAGCAGACAGTTTAAGTGAGCAATCAAATCACTGCCTGAGGAATAAACATATTACCAGCCTGATAATGCTACGGTGAAACTGTTGGCCAAATGGAAACGTTATACCCGCTATTTATTGTATTACATCTTCGTGTTGATATCATACTACCTTTTCTTTTGTTGCCATATTTCTTAAGATAACTATCCAAGTCTGGGATTGGTGTAGCTCTATTTTCGCAAAGGCTATAGGTAGAATACAATTCTTCTCTTGAGTAAACAAAATGCAAACACTGAATTTTCAGGTTTCTCAACTTCTAATGTGAAATGGATTTCTGTTTCGTAATAGTAACAAATACGGTGTAATACAATGTAAACGGAGTGGGCAATGCCGCATACACACACAGGCCTGACCCACCGAGTTACACTCTACACCCAAATTGGGTATTTTATTCAATTTATGCGGCGCCCGATCAATGGCCTTACCCTGAGCTCAAACCGCGGTCTTCGCTCTCAACTGTTATATATGTCTCTGTGTTTCTATCAAAGAGTATTTGGAATGAAAGACGTTGAACCAACCACAAATATGTCACACACATAGAATAGGTGGAATGTGTCACATTCAGTAATAACAAATATTTTGTTATCGCAGTGCAGTGTAGCCTATGTCAATACCTCATAACATATGTCTGATGACCATAAAGCCACAGACGTCGAAAAGGTGTGGGCAGTGGTGGTTTAATGGTTCGGGAAGCGCATTCGTAATTGAAAGATAGCAGGTTTGAATCCCCGACCATCAAGGTAGCGCCTCCAAGCCCTGTTCCCTGTGTGCTGAATTAGCTGCGCCCTGCTATGTCACATATGGGCTAAATGCAGAGGACACATTTCGTCAAGGAAACAGCATAACCTAGTGGCGACACCGCAGTGTTTACTACTCATCGTGAGAATTTTCCTGTAGTGTATCCATCTTCCACGACTGTTTATCCACTACAGCAGGGTTATTCAAATCACGGTCCTCAAGGTCCGTGCACTGCTGGTTTTCCAGCCTTCCTTTACCTGTCAGTCAGGTGTGAAGCCTCTGACCAATCAGAATCAGTAATTATTAAAGTAACTGCCTGGGAGAACTGTAAACAAGGCCTGGATTAGGAATCGAGGTCCAGATTTGAAGAACTTTGCACTACAGGGTATCAGAAGAATGAAAAAACGAGGGCATCTGCCATTTCAATTTTTTTTATACCACAAACAACACTTAATGCAGGAATCATTTTCTCGCACATTAATAATGTCAAGACAAACGGCCCCAACAATGAATTAAGTGAGTTAAAACAATACATTATGACCACGATAACTTGACAAACCGGAGGATTAACGCCTAATTGGCCTTATCAAAATTTTTAAATTTTAGATGTTTCCATCTGTTTTGTCTATCAGTTCTCTATCTGTTGTGTTCTAGCGCAGTAATAAACTCAAACATTACTGACGTTTATATAAGAAGGTTTGAACTGGCACCCCGGCAGATTAACCCGGACTGTGCTTCCGCGTGGAGCTGAGGTCTACACCGCCGCCCCTCCCCGTTTACTCCATGTAATGTTCCCTCAGCTATCGGTAATAGCTTCTAATTTCACACCTCACTGCCCGGAAGCAACCAAACCGGACATGCTTTTTCAAATAAAGCGAGAACTTTACAGTGAAGGTAATTACATATATTAGCCCGATGTCTCAGTCGCTGACTGCGCTTATGTTGCACTTCTGGTTACTGAATAGTCTCATTAGGTTACTGCTTTGTTAAATGTTGTGAAGCTCCTGCTCCGATTCTGCTTACACTGTACCTGGGCATTCACTGGAAGCTCAGCCGAGCTGCATTTATGCCCAGCTGATTCTTCGACAGACGTATGCAAGGGCGTATAGGAATTAGCAGGGGGGGTATGTACACCTCCATATTTAATTTGGCTTCATTCGTCCCGCTGAAAGAACAGACATTTGCATTCCAGCTGCTACTAAACTGCGTTGCCCGCCCCAATATCGTCACCTCCTACACGTACGCATGTTTGATATGTGTTATTTGTCTCACCTGTATGTCGCTTTGGACAAAAACGTTTGCTAAATATACCTGTGTATAATTTACGTCTACATTTTATATATTTAGCAAACACTTTTGTATAAACTGGCGTACATATAAAAATTACCGATAGGGCCTACTTATAGAAAAGAGTTTATTAGGTTGGCTCTGGCTGGGAATAAAATAAAAGACTGAAGCAAGTCATACACGTTTAAAGACTTATGATGTCCATCCTCTGAGAATAATTCCTGAGCATTTAAAGCACTATCTTCTGGAGCTTTCTGTACAAGTCCAGCAAGGTCTTTCCAGGCAGACCACTCCACACCTTGATGGATGTCAGCATGCATGGAAAGACCAGGCTGAATGCTCAAAAGGCATCGATCCCTACGCGGGGGAATTAAGGCTGCCGGCGCAAATGACCCGGTTGTGAACATGGGTGAGATGATAGCAGCTCCCACGTTTACCTTTCGAGTGGTGACTCCTTCATTACTCACACTGTTAGTCCTCACAAACGCCAGGGAGTCAGGTAAGAGATTAAACTTTAGATATGGCGACTGTTGTAATAAGAACTCATTAAAGGATCCGGAGTTCCACAAGGGAACGACGAGAGCTCGGTCTGAATGCTATTATGAGGGGGGAATGAGTCGGTTTCACAACGAAATCTGCTTGTTATCTCACTAAGAGATGACGTCTGAATAGAACGATAAAATTATCGAATCATACTTTACACATTCAGCTAAACTGCACTGAAAAGTTAGTCTTTCTGGTTAAGCTCGAGTGATAGGCTACACGTAATCACATTAGTTTAGGTTTTATATTTTCAGGATTAGATATTATTAAAGACAAAAAAAGAATTCTAAGCAAAAGCGTGTTGCATAAAAACCAATTTGAAGACTTGCGTGTGTTCTCCGAACAATTGCACCCCCTACTGGTAAGATGAAAATGCTATTTGAATTTATTCAGTTCAATAAAATTAAATTACATTGGAAAGTTATATTTGAATAACAAGTCGCTCTCTCACTTTGCACCCCCTGGGAGAAAAGCCTAAATAAGTCGACTATGGCTTCAACTACTTCAACATTTTTTTTTCCACAACCATGCGGCATATATAAATAAACGGTAAAGGCACGTTGTAATTGCATCCTGGCGGAATTTAATTTTAATTTAGTGGTGCCCCAATTTAATCGATTTAAATTAGTGAATGCCGAAATTAAGGAAACTTAACCCCATAAATCATTATGGGCATAAAACGTGTGCTATATTTGTTTCACACAATTGACTTTCTGACGAAAGTTTCTGACACTGATCATTACCTAATCTTGCCTGTGTTCGGCTTATGCTAGATGTCATGGTCGCCAAATTAGGGTGGTTACAGATATATACAATACATAAAATTACAATAATATCTAATTGAAATAACATGAAATCAAATTCATATACAAGATGTTAGTATAGCTGTCAGAAAGAAATAATGTAAAGCGCCGCTGGTGTAGTGGTATCATGCAAGATTCCCATTCTTGCGACCCGGGTTCGATTCCCGGGCGGCGCACTACGTTTTTGGTATTTGTATTTTGTAGTGTTTTGGAAAGCATTGCATGCATCCGAGATGCACCCGGAAAATTCATTTTCCATTCAGTGTCTTTGCTTTGTTTTCCGTCTTCTTTCTGGGTGGGTGGCGCAGGAATTTATAAGCCCGTTGCACAGCAACAAAGCAACAACCCCAGCATTTCTGCGGAATCTTAATACGCATTTACTTACTACAAGATATCGGGTCTGTATTTCAATAAGTTTTTTTCTAGGACGCTAAATTCTACAATGTATCGCTGAATGTATCAAAACAAGTATCAAAATTAGCAAAAACCTGATTCAAATTAAACGAAGGACAAGTTAATATTGTTTATTCAATGTTTATACCAAATTCATCGTCAAAATTGAAATGAATTGACATGCAAATCAGGTAGAATTTGCAGGACTGAAAGGCGCAGCTAAATGGACCTTTTTGGAGCAGAGGAAGCCTCCGAGCTCAGCATAGGTTCGGCTCCCCGACTGCGCTGCAGAAGCGGCGTGCCGGGGCTCCGGGGGTGTAGATGTCGGCTCTGCATCCTCGGGTCCAGACTCTCCCGCACAGCCGAATGGTTTCTGCGGGCCGGAGACACGCCGAAGAGGCGCTTTCTCACTGGTTTACTTCTTCGCTGTCAGAGCCTGGACATTCTGCAAAACGTCGAACAGCTGTTACAGGTAACTCTTAGCAAAGACTTTACCTACGCCAGGTGTCAGCAAAGGCCGGCTCTGCCGGGGGATGCTTGGAGTTCGGACCGAAGCGAAGTACTCAACGGGGAAATCACGGAAACCTGGAAGTGGTTCAGCTGCAGCTCAAACCGGACCAAAGCGAATTACGTTTTGGGAGTTTTGCCTCTCTGCGATGTTAGTCTTCTTCACGTTCTGGGAAATCTTACTCGGGGGCTTCTGGCAGGGGAAAGTCGAGCTTTTCTCCATCATAACGTAAGTAAGTGGCGACGAACGACGCAAATCTCTGTGTTTGCCATGTCCCTAAAACCATAATACATTTTCTGTTTGACAGTCCAGATGCAAACATACATTTCAGACACGAGACAATTGAACCTGTTGTTTGACTCCTTTATCCCGTGTAGTTGCAGATGACCTCGAGGGCCACGCTACTTCCATCCCAGAATCACATTATTCCTTCTACTCGGATGAACACCGACAGCTTGACCTACTCATCAGTGCCAGATCCAACTTTGGACCACTGGAGGATGCCTGGTACCTGGAGCAGCAAATAGATCTTGCGCCAGATCCTGGTATGATCGAGGAAGCGCATTTGCACAACAGGGGGACCTAATGTAATTGCTATAATGTCTGAATGCGGACACCGTGAGTCTCGCTCAGCAGGGAGCGATGCCCTGACGGAGGCGTCCCAGTCAGTCTCGGCGGTTCGGGTGCGTGACGGGAGCCAGGATGGCGATGGGAACTCTCTCTATTCCCAAGACACCGCTCTCACGGCGTTCCTCAGGGCCTCGGAGCTGCTGTCTGCAGTCAATCGCTACACGGATTTTATCCGTCGGCTGCCGGTGCACCTGGCCAAAAGGATTTTAGGTAAGAAAGTACTCAGAAGGGCAGAACAGCATTTAATGCTTACAGCTCAGTCTCTGTAAGGAGCTGCCGTGACAGGAATATGGCGTCATTAACCCAGCAGAATTTAGTTTCTTCAGCTCCGTCTTATTAAAGCGGCAATGGTAATGCAGGAGACCTACAGCAGCTAGATGAAGTGCACATTTGTATTGATCACATCCGTTTGCACTGGAGGCTGCAACTAACTGGGTGCTTCTGACATTAGTGTTTACCAACAGCAGGTAGTAGCTTTCAGTCAATTCTTTTCTAATGATTCTTTCGCTAAAATTAAACTTACCCAATTTTCACAGTATCATATTAATTTAATTATAGTTGCCCTTTTATTTGCCTTTCTGACTTTATAAACGTTACCAGGGAAACGCCAAATAACGCTTCGAATACGAGGCTCGTGGCATACGGTACATGAAGTTCTTCAAACAAGAAGAACAATCGAAATCAAAGTTGTGGAATGTCACCCTTCATGTGGGAAACACAATGCAGCCAACCGCTTAAAGTAACTGGCGTCATTGCATGCGTTTTGCCGTTTTTTTTTTTTTTTATTGTGAAACTGGAAACTGGCCTTTAATTTAATTTAACAGGTCTTAAAAAGTCTTAAATGTGGCTTGCCTAAATCTGCAGATACCCTGCAGTAGTGCTTATCCACAGTTTAGTTTTTGACCCCGTCAGCTTTACATACTTACCTGCCCTCTAGCTGCTCATCTCCACCTCTCTGCGCTCGTACCGAGCGCGTGTCTGTGCTCCTGTGTGTTCCAGCACTCTTGGACGAGGCCTCTCTCTGCAGCTGCCTGTTTGTGTGCCGCCACTGGCGTTATCTGGCTGAGGAGGTGCAGGTGGAGTTCACAGTCAGGTGGAAGATGGAGAATTGGGCGGTAACCATGGAGGTACTCACATGATCGTGTTGATGGGCGCCCCCTGCTGGATGAGCGTGTTAATGGGCGCCCCCTGCTGGATGAGAGTGTTGATGGGCGCCCCCTGCTGGATGAGTGTGTTGATACTGTAGGTGCCCCCTGCTGGATGATCGTGTTGATGGGCGCCCCTTGCTGGATGATCACGTTGTTGGGTGCCCTCTGCTGGATAATCGTGTTGATGGGCGCCCCCTGCTGGATGAGCGTGTTGATGGGCGCCCCTTGCTGGATGAGTGTGTTAATGGGCGCCCCCTGCTGGATGAGCGTGTTAATGGGCGCCTTCTGCTGGATGAACGTGTTGATGGGCGCCCCCTGCTGGTTGAGCGTGTTGGTCATTGTCTCCTGGTGACAGGGCATTTTCATGCCTCCTCAGGCCGATTTCTGCTCCGGGCCCAATCCAGTCTATGCCAGAATTCGGGAGGTACTGGTTCCCATCAGGGAGGAGGAAGAGCACCTGCAGACCAGAGAGTGTGTTTCCAGCACCAGGAGGGTAAAGCTGGACATTTTCACAGCTATTTTGTTGGTGCCATGTGGTGTTTTAACCACTCATTTTAATTCACAGTGTGCGACAGACAGTGTATGTATATTATTTTGATTTCATTGAAGTCCAGATGTAACTGGATAAATGCAGATCATTTATAGGAGCGCAAGTAGTTAATTTGGTTATATTGTGGGACAAAATGTAACACAAAAATGTGAGTAATGAATCAATGACCTAATACATTTATCTAAAGCAACCTACAGTTACAACCTAGGTGTGCTCTCTGGGATTCAAACCCATGACCTTCATATTGTTAGCATGTTGAGATACTTGCTGAACTACGTATTTCATGACTGACCTTGATTACCTGATATGTTTAAGTGGTTTTTAGGTCAGTTGAAGTTTAGAGAGGATCTGATGGTGGCCGTGGTCCCTGTCAGACCTCAGCTCTGTTTCTGAGGTCTCAGCCTGAGCCTGCGTGACCTGCTTTGTCTCCCCAGGGTACAGCCTTTGAGTCGGTCTACGCTGGGGTAGCAACCAGGGCACTGCAGATGGAGGAGAGGAACATCTACTGTGGCGTGTTCAGTGTCACCGTGTTGTCTGAGCACTCAGGGTGGGGTCAGCGCCGCAGGGAGCGGGTGGTGTCGTCCGTTAGGTGGTTGCGTCGGGTCGGGCTGCTGTAAATCCCTACTCTGTGCTTGGGCTCAGGGTCGACCCGCTGCGGGTGGTGCATTTTTGTGGAGGGAACCTGGTGGCCACGGGTTCGAGGGACAAGGCAGTGCGGCTGTTGGACACGAAGACAGTGAAGCCAGTGATGCGCCCCCTGCTGGGCCACACGGGGAGTGTCCGCGTCGTGCTGCTGAGTGAGGAGCGGGGACTCGTCCTCAGCGCAGGCTGCGACCTCACGATCAGGTCCGAGCAGCTCCTCTCCTCCACACACGCCAGTGCTTCACGGTTCCGGAAAAGCCTTTCTAGCAGGGGTCCGGCTTACTATGAATTACACAGGAGTGAGATTTTTATAGTTTTAAAAGGGTTTTAAAAGGTACAACAGCAAAACCCAATTTATACCATTCACCTCTTCTCCTCCTCTGTACAGTGACCCTGTCACTGAGACACCGTGCAGGTCACTGGGCGTATCGCACAGCTTATAGCAGCCTTCCATTGTAAATTTTGCGAGCCGTATCTACACAGACATGCCCTGCAGAGTCAACAGCGTGACAAACCAAGCTGGTTGCATCGCCACCATCTGATTGGTCGAAATGCACAGCGATACCAGTGATCTGCATCGATATGCATGGATTATTTGGAGGAAAAAAATGGCATATTCTATATATTATTTATTAGTAGTTGTATTGCACATCGTGAGGTATTAATGCCAGGGCCGCTTTTAAGGTTCTGTAGATGTCGGCGCAAGAATTTGTCATAGGGGCCCGGCTGACCATTTTGGACCGTCCGAATTCCAAACAGGGGCCCGTTGCTGCAGGGGCCCATGGTGCATTGCAGCGATTGCACCTGTGTTAAAAGTGGCCCTGATTAATGCATTCCCGATAATTCAAAACTTCAAAGTTTCCAACCTACTTAAAAAAGTACTGTAGAACAGCTGAACAGAATTTGTTATGCAAATTTATACAAGCCAGTGCTAATTCTGCTAGTGTTTGATACTCGCATAACATGGTGATTCTCACAGACATGCTAGCAGACATTAGCAGACAGTAAAATTAAATAATAATTGCACATAGTAAATCATGATGTGCTGTGTGATGGCCTTTACCGAGCCGGCCCTTCTGCAGTGGAAATCCGAAGCGAGCTGGAACCGCACTGCAACTCTTCTCTCTTCGCGGCACGGCTCAGGTACCGGTTGGTTCCTGTACGCCACTGGAAAAGCGCCATTAGAGATGTCAGTCAGAACGTCAGTGCAGTACCTCTGTAAGCCTGTAGGGTGGCTGCTGTGGACCCAAGCAAAGGAATTATGTCGTTTTATGATGTAGAAATGCAGGAAACCACTGAGTGAAAATGTCAGGGAGCAGGCTGCTCTTATACCTCGCTATCCTCAGCGAGATAAAGTTTAACAAAGACATGATTATGAGATCTGCTTTCTGTGTATATGTTCTCACTTCCTGTGAGAGGACAGAGACCCCAGTGCAGTGGCCACAGTGTCCCCTTCAGCGCCTGTCACAGTGAGGCATGTGACATAACGTACAGTCTTGCCTGGGATTGGCTCATTCTGAAGATCCAGTGGGATCCAGTTGTCTAGCACATGCACTGTACAGATGGGGGCCTGGAATTCCCATTTTCCCCCCTGCCCAGGTGCTGGAGCCTGCAGACTGGGCTGTGTATGAAGGTGTACTTTGGTCACACTGGTGCTGTGAGCTGCCTGGATCTGCAAGAAAACCTGCTGGTTTCCGGAGCCAAGGACTGCAAGGTGAAAGGTGAGGGTCACTCAGCCTCTGCTGACACTGAGCGTATTATTGATGTATGACAGTCACATGACGTGCGTCGTCAGTGGTGTGAGGGGGGGGGGGGGGGGGGGGGGCCC
>JAODJU010000095.1:2228159-2239495 GCA_026776725.1 Gnathonemus echidnorhynchus
TATCAGATATCGGCGGCAGCCAGGGTTTTCCAGCATCCGCTCCATCTGGGTGGCTGTGAACATGGACACTCACCCCCCCAGCCCATTTCTTTCCCCCCTCCCTGCCTTGACCTGTCTAGTCTCCTTGCGTCTCCGCAACACTCCGCGATGTGGCCTTCTGAGATGGTTCCGGATGTTTCCCCGGCAGGCCGCTTTTGGGTCCAGACTTTACCGGTAAGTCCAGCCTGGAGTGACCATGACTATCGCTTCTGTTAGGTCATTACAAGCCCATGTATAGCTGGTGTTCCTGACCACTTTACGGAGAACAATTTCCCCATTCTTCGTTTCTGAGATACTCTCTGAGTACTGTAGCTATGTCCTGTTTCGTTAGACCAAAATGTTATTCATGTTTAAAAATCAGACCCTCCCCCATACAAAATCACGCAAATCGACTTCTCTGTGATCCACGGTAGATGCAGGTGAGGACTTGAAGTTCCCCATAGCGAAATCAACACCCACGACGCCCCGACTTTAATGTAGGCGGCCGCCGGCATCTGTGGGCCAGTGATGGAAAAAGCGGCCGCTTTCGGGCACGAGTCTTCTCTTTTTTTCCCCTTTATCTTGAACGCAAAATGTGTTGAACACCTGTTAGCGCTTAAAGATATATTTAAATAGTGGAAACCTCGATCGATGCATGGGAATTCCATTAAGAGCGACTGTTATTTATTCAGTGCATCGTCATTTATTATAAACAGTAAATTGGTATAATTCCACAATTGGGGAAAGTATCGTGAAAGTGGGAAGGACGTCTTAAATCCAGTGTAAATTAATTATATTAAATGTCAGCTTAGTGACGCCAAAAATAATACGTGGGTTAGCGACCTCCGCAGTCCCCGTACCGATACCTTCTTGTTTCTAATGAACGGGCCACAGTCAATCTAGGAAAACGGGAAGTAATTAATTTTAAAACAAATTGGGGACGTGCTGAGAACACGCCCTCCCCGGCATCCCGGCGCCCCCTGACGATCCCAGTGCCCCTCCGATGCAGGGCGGCGACGAGCCGTGTCGGGCCTCCTTCCGAGGCCAGGCGAGGCTGCGTGCCCCCCTTCTGCTTTATTAAGGATATATCCGGCGTGTATTTCTTTGTGGAAAGGTGCGGTCTGGATATGAAACCAACCTTAATCGAGTTCAATCAATTTAGACATAAATGCCACATATAGTCTAAGAGACCCCTCACACCTTGTTCTTTTCGCTTATATATGTGCATCTAGCGGCCTGCCGGAGGTCATTAGCGGAGATTAGCTGCCCTTCATACGCCGGAGTGCGCGGCGATGCCCCCGGGCACTTACCCCGCTGCAGTCCCGCTTATAACGGGATAATGACACAATTGTATTTGGATCGCGTTCAGATTTAAAGAAATTAAATTTAACAGATTATTCCTATGTAAACAACAGCGTGTAAAGCTCTGACTCATACCGGTAAATCATCTACTGGGAAGCAGAAACTCACGCGCTCGAGGACCTGTTTTCAGGTACCGAATGTCTTAAGTCTGGATAAAGCGAAATTTGCACGAAAATGTTTTAAACTCTTACACACCCAGAATGATACTTACCGAATTAGCTTATTATTATTATTATTACTGCAGTAACCTACTAGTAGTTGGTGTAGTTGGTGTGCTTTGTAAATCTGTTTTTCATCGTAAACCGGAGCGCTGGCGTGACTCTGCTTTAATGCCTAGCAGTCACGAATTTGTCTCAAACAGCGACGTGGTCCATGCGAGGTGAGCGCTGTTTAGTGTGTGATACGGGATTTACGTCCACATACGGTTCTTTCCTTTATGGAGGAGAACAGACAGAAGTCGAGTTCCTTTTTAATGCTCTCACATTTCACCAAGACCTTTTTCATTATTTTAGGTGAACTCCACACCCCACCCATTATAAATGTGTAGAAAAATGTGCTCTTTCGGTCGAATAATTATGTCCCGTACTTTTCCCCCCTTTATTCTTCTAATGTTCCCTCTTAATGTGGTCGCATAAATTATGCTTCTGGTTAAAACAGCTATTTCCGGGGCACGTGTGGCTTGGCTGTCTCTTATTAATAGTTAAGCCTGCATTTAATAACCGTTTTGTAATTTAGCTAAAATTGTACAATTCGGAAGTGATTCACCCAAAAGTCTTATATGTCTAAAACATTGCAATACACCGACATATACGGAATGAATCTCTCATAGAACGGATTAAAAACCCCACAAACACGTGAATGACAAAAATAGACTTTTCTTATGTTAACCTCGTGAACATTGCATTTGTGGCATTTTACTGAAATGAAATACCGTTGAATTTGTTGGTGTCGTAGTTAAAATTCCACTGCCATCGGTAACTAGTATAAGATAGTATGATTTATTATGATAAAATTTATATCATTAAGTGTAGGTTAATTCATTTAAATCATATCTAGGTTTTAGAAATTACAAGAAAAGACAGTTTATCAGTGAAACTGCATTCATGTTTTGCGCCTTTATGTGTACGAATCTCCCAGGTTTTCGCCTGTTAGACACAGCGGGACGCATTTGTTTATTTAGTTTAATAAGGTGGATGAGCATTAAGTGTTTGGGCCTCTGACCAGTGGCCAGTAATTGAGAGATTGATATAAGGCATCCTCTATTGCACTTTGAATGTTTTTAAACTTGCTTTTATGTACGGTTGAAACACCACATGTAAGTTCGTACATGACTTTTTGTCTAGTACCACGAAAACACATATGTAAAAGACTCTAAATTAAATGAAAACAATTTTAAATAACAGGTGCAGAACGGATTAATATTTATATTCGGGTGATAATTCAGGCGAGAAAAACCCTTAATGAAGTTTTGAGAGTCTGTGCTGAACTTGATTACAGCGACGCGGCTGAAACAACGAAATTTTACGGCGTTAAATGTTTAGTGTTTTTACATTTTTATTGCAGTAGTAGCGGTGATCATGATAAGTAGTCTCTCAAATAAGTTTTAAATAACTCAAAAGTTTTAAATAACGTAAAATATGTATACGGGAATTACATACGTCTGAGTGATGCTACTACAAGTATTATTTAAATTGGGAAATGTCCCTCTTTCACAAATTAAATTAGAAAAAAGGAAAAAGTTGCGAAGCGGGAAGCGCTTCCTGGGAATGGGCTTTCTGAATGAGCCGCGCTGTGTACCTGCATTAGCAGCGGCCCAGTGCACATTAAAAGTCCTTTAACGGCACTTAATTAAAGGCGCTCGTTTGCATAGCTTTGCGGGATAAGAGGGGCGCTTACACGTTCACGGCGATGCGGCGAAAACATCGGGATGTTCAGCTTTTTGTTTGTACATTTTACAATAAAGAGGGGGAAAAAGCAGACAGGAAAATGAAAACAGAACGCCTCGGCGTACGTATAACCTATAATTATTTCACACTTCAAATTCACGGATGAAATTAAGCTGCCGGCAGGGGAAAATAATATATCTGTCAGCCACAAAAATAAATATAGTAGAACAGCTTTTAGCCTTTGACGAAAAAAAAAGACATAGCGCGTTTTTGTTAGTATGTAAATAATTATACTAAGCAATTAATCTGTGGCACTTATAATTTACGATGTAATATTTCTGTACTACTATAGGTCTATGTATAACACCAATTCGTTCTGAAAGATATGATTAAATTGCATTTAATAAATAATGGAAAAGTCCCAAGTTTGCAGTGCCAAACTGCAGCTTTATCTTGTTAGGGGACAGCAGTCGTTGATCCGTAATGATCTACATGTCCAGGTGCCACATCATTCCTGAAAATAAATTAAATTAATATTAATTTTAAAATAATTACTGCCGAGTAAATCTTGTCACTTTCCCCACAAACACGCTTAAAATAGCGTTTCTGATTTTCCAAATCTGATAAATAAAGGGAATCCGGTTTAATGCTTTTTTTTTTATCCAATAGGCGCGTCAAAGAACTTCGGCTTCACGTCAATCACAGCGCAGGCCCCGCCTCCCAACCTCTACGATTGGGTCGCTTCTGTCAACAAGCTGTGAAATTTGCGCCGCTCGTCTGCGATTGGCCGACGCCGCTGTCAGTAGCGCGCATCTGGCGCTGTATAAGGAGCCAGTATTCAGTTCGGCGCTGAGCGCTCGCAGTAGCTGACGGGCCCGGCTAGAGGGATGTGCAGCCGAAGTGAGCGCAGGACTCCGGGGCGGCACTGAACGGCACCGCTTTAACATTTAACGTCTTTCACTTTTCGCCCCTTTTCTTTCACCAGCGGCAATGTTAGGCACTGACGTCGCCACGCTGAATTTGCAGCCGACAAGATGCTGACCGCAATACTTTTGTTATTTATTTAATTTTTTTTTTCATATTTTCTTCTTCTTGCCGACGAGATCCATATTATTCGCGAGGAATGTCGAAGCGCAACCTGGAATAAACTTTGCCAATATGTCTCCCTGGATTATGACCGGCGCACGTGAGGCTTATGGAATATAGCCAGACATTCAGCCATCTGCATGCGATTCCATTCATCCCCGTGAAAAAGAAACTCTTACTGATGGGCATCATGCTTTTATTGTGGGTCTACATGTTATATTCCTGCGTGGGTTATTGCGCCACTGTGCCAAGTGTAATAGACTCTTACCGGGTAAGGGAGACGGAACCCGCTGGTAGAAGGACAGAGAGCGCCAGGGTGGACCTGGTGTCCAAGCTGATACCCAAAACCCAAAGCTGGGTAGACCTGGAATCCGATTACGACGAGCCGTCAGTGAGGACGCCCTCCAGAGACCTGCTGGATAATGAAGTGGACTCGGACAGAGCCGGAGACTGGGACGAAATGAGGGACGAGCAGAGGGGCCCCGAGACGAGTGCCATGTCAAGCTTCTCCAACGGGTCGGGCAGCAAAAAGCTACCCCAGGCGATCATCATCGGGGTGAAGAAGGGAGGCACGCGGGCGCTGCTGGAGTTTCTGCGGGTGCATCCCGACATCAGGGCGGTGGGAGCGGAGCCTCACTTCTTCGACCGGCACTACGACAAGGGACTCGACTGGTACAGGTAAGACGCACTGTAATTAAGATCTCAGATTAGCTAAACATTTAAAAGGGGCGAAGAGAAGCATGGGGAAACAAACGGTACTTGTATTACCAACTGCGTAAATATTGTGACAAAGTTGCGATCGAGATTCGGCAGAGTTTCAGAATGTTATTTAACAGTTTGCCCAGCTTTCAATCATGTGGACGAACCGTCTTAAGATCAATCACAAATGAATATGTGAGGCTGGATTTAGCAAAATAAGTAGACAAAAAACACTTTTCCACACAACGTTGTTTCATTATCTAACAATGAATTCATTTATAATACCATGGGTGCTTTGAATCAGAGCACGTAAAGACGTGGAAAGTTAATTATACCATTAATTTTACTGAGATTTCCAAGATAGCTGTGATTCAAATTTACATTTAATGGGTAATGGCTTGGAAAAAAGCGAATTGTTATACCCAGAAATTTTTAAATTATATGTCCGTCAGATGACACCCAAAATTAATCTTTTAGACAACATTACATGCATGGCACCCGGGCGCTGATAAGGAAAGGCAAAGAAAAATATGTTCATTCTTAATATATTCACAGAATTTGGTGATTGGTTTTTAATATCTCACATCTCTCGCTTCAGCTAATTTCTTGCGGGTTTCAATTTGAAACTTACCGGATGACCTGGGGTTTATGTAGCCTCATAATTCTTATTTAGTGGCAAAGGACGTTTTCTTTGTCTAATAATAATAATAATCATGATAATAATCATGATAATAACAGTGACTGGAGATCTTATTCATGTGGCTTCCGTGTGCTGGGGGCTGTGGGAACATTTCGCATTAGCGGGGCTGAAAGCGGCGCTTCCCGGGAGGACGGACGACGGCTAATAGGACATCGGTCGTATTTCATCAGAAGAGCTGCCCGGAGCGAACTGTGCGGGACAGCATGAATATTACATGAATCTCTGCTTTTCTTTAACGTTAGGCCTAGATTTTTATTAGGCGTATGAGTAATGACGCTTTTTATTTTTCTTTATTCGTATTAATACTCGTTTTTTTTTTTTTTTTTAATTTAAATGTATTTGGTAGTCGTTTTAAGCGCCTTTCTCCGGGATCCGCGCAGCCCTTCGGTTTTGACGCTGAGCAGTGGTCCCTGTTGGACGGACACGTAAACTGCAGGTGACATACCGTTCCGCTCAAATCTATCTTTTTTGTAATGTTTGCTGCTAGTGTGCAAGTATGACGAATTACTACATAAATACCGGCCGTGTACACTTCAAGAAAAAGCCCCGAGGACTTCGTAAGCTTTAAAATTAATTAGGCTGCTATTTAAGTAATCGAAATATGTGAGTTTGTTTAAAATATTTTTTTTGCTGCGATGAAAAAACGTCCGTTGTTGTGCTCCTCTTGTTGGCTGTTTCATGTTAAAACAATTCTCCGGAAGCCGAAATCACAGAAAATATCCCCAGCCCTTGTTTTTTCTTGATAGTTTAAACTGCTAGTGATGACTAATTTTATATGAAACAAGGATGTTGTGACAGTATTCTGAATTTAAAAACGTTAGACCGGCGGATGTATATTTTATAGCGGATTCACATAAGCACCGACGGTTTATTAAAAATCCAAAGGAGAATTAAGGAACTATCTTGGGCCAGATGCATTCATTTAAACTGTTTATAATCGCTAAGGCCAACTTTAAGAGATAATAAAAAGCCGTAATCTAAGCACAAGCTTCTCAACCCATCGGCCAAGGCCGTACAGGGATACGACCAGAAATTTTTAGGTGATTAGAACATTAAAGTTGGGAATTTTTTACGGACCCAAGTTTAATTTGATCGTTTATAATTGAATGTGGAGAACAGACTGGAATGAAAATATAAATTCTGCCTTTCTCTCCCGGTGGAATTAGAATTAAACAGTAGCACAATTTATTAATCTCCCAAGAGAAAACAGGCATGTCAAAATGTTTATTTTCCGCGCCAAAATAACAATGTTTTAATAAAGTCTAATTAAAATATATAGATAAATAAATCGAAAGCGACAGCAGGTTCCCATTGCCCTCAAAAATGTAAATCAGAATTTTAAAAAATCTCTTCATTCTCACTTTTAATACTTGGGCCTATATTAATTGCTTGTTTAAAAGCATCTTTAATTACAGTCTAATTCGATTTAAAATATTAATTGAGAAAAAAAAACATCTAATTGACTATCTGATGTTACGTGGGCTATCATTTAAATGGCAATAAATCAGGAGAAGTAGTGTTTGCAGAGGATTACGAACATTTAATTAAATATTTACACAGCCTAATTTACAATGAACCCTGGTTATTTTATAGTCTCCTTAATCGCCATAATTTGACAGGCGCCGCTGAAACCATATTGAACGGGATTAATTCTTTTCCGTTTTAATATGATGGCGCTTAGGTAAAGTCACATTTACGCCATTTACGTTTTAGTATTAAATATTTTTTAACTATTTTTTTCAATAGGGTATTAATATTGCATAAGAAGGGAAAGGTCTTACAAAGACCTAAACAAGCACACAATGACCAATAAATTATATATGTAGCCTATAAAAACGCATGTGTGCTTTTGACAAACAAACGCGTAGTTTAATTTAAAAGTTTCACCGGTACACCAAAGAAACATGGCCGAAAAAGACAGAGATATTGTCTCTTCTGCTTCTTCTTCTTCTTCAATGTCCACCGACGTGAAGCAGAACTAACGGGCCTTCTGACAGGCCGATGAAAAGCGGTCCGGAGCTGCATGCCTTTCTCAATGAACGGATTTCGGTTGCCCTGAAGAAAAGTTCAGTCAATTAAATATGCACGAAGTTTAGTGGCCGACAAAGACGGCGGACATGAAAAGGCACAGAGCACTAAACCGTTTTGCTGCTTTGCAGGGGCGGACTGAGCTCGCCACATGAATTTAGGGACAATCTGCAACTCCATGTACCTCTAATGTTAATGTGTAATTTCACTTCCACTCAGTTTAAAACGCTCCTTTTAAAAACTGGCTAATCTACACTTGTATGGCGATCGCTTTTATTCTGTTACGCGATCGATGTAAATCGAGTAGCGGTCAAGTACTTATCCGCTAATAATCGATTACAGATACGACTGAAGCACTTAAAAAACACCGCAGGGCCCATGTGAGCATAAATACGCGAGAGCTGTTTAGGTCCGTGTTTACAGAGAAAACAAGAGGCGACGGATGTCTGACTTAGGGCCTGTGGCTTAAGCGACAGATAAAATAAACATGCGAGCCTCGGCTGCTTCGGGGATTGTTTAAACGGCACTTCATTCCACCAAATCGACACTAAATCGCCTCTTATGTTCCCCTCTGAACCTCGGTCCTTATCTTCTAAGCCGCGGTGGGAACAATACTAATTGCGGGAATTGGTGCATTGTGGCGTCTCTGAAGAGGCAAATGATCTCCGGTCAAAATAAATGGAAATGCAATTTAGATATGACGCCCCTGAAGGTGGAAGACCATCCCCCATGATCTCCACTAGTGGAGATCACCCACCACTACGAAGTTACTAATTAACCCTAAGATTTACCAGCCTTTGGAGATAACAGTAGGCTATCGTTTGCAATGATATCGGAGGGCTGAAATAGCGATCATTACCTAATTAATTCAAATTTGCTTTATGCTCTTATTGGGTAAATTGTACCTCTTCCCCCACCCTCTATACTAAGTAATAGCGGTGCATGGTACTGGTTTTCTGAAATCCGCTCAGTTCCCCAGTATCCCTGTCCGAACGCATCTCTTAGCCTATAACTTAACCCCGACTGACAGGTGATATTGGAACAGGCGGTCGCAGCTTCGCGCTTTGCATCTCTCCCGCTTTCTGTTTCGGTAAACTGACTGAAAACAAAGCTGACTGATAGATAAGAAGTGATTACCTCAGTCTCTTTAAATGTAGGATTTTAATGTCGGTAACTTCATTTACCTTTTGGAATAAAAACACGAAGCAGCGGTATGGAGGTTCTCCTACAGACCTGCCCTCTTTCTTGCCGTGGATCTGGAGCCTCAGTGCCCATGCAGAGTCCGACTTGTGAAACTGTTAGATGCGTCTTCGCATTTCGGTCTTAATAAAATATCCCGTGAAGCTCCAGCACTCTGTCTACCACGTGTCTGCCTGGCGTCTCGACCCACTTTGCACGCCAGAAGCAAAATATTATTACCACTAACCAAATTTCAGCGAGAATTTTATAAACACTTAAAATGTTTTCCCTTTCAGTATGACGTCTGGTTACTTTATTTTATTTCATTGTCGTCGAATTGTTTTGTAAATATATATATATTTTCGAAATGTAGAACCAAATTTAGGCCTAAGTTTTTTTTTGTCGTTATTATTTTTCCACGTTAAAATACAGGTTTTCGGCGGGGCCGTTCCCCGGTCCCTGCGCAGACAGCCCTTATCGCCTACAGATGGCTCCTGTTACTTGCACCGTGTTTCTCTGAAATCCTGTATCTCACGCAAAGCGGCTCAGGCCAAGAAAAACCCAAGCGAACCAAACGGTGCCTGTCTGTTTGAGATATCCTATTTTTATTGCCATTATAATGTTTATGTTTTGCCGCTGCTTAAGTTTAAACCCGGCCTGTTTATATCCTTTGTGAAAGTGACGATCTCTTACACCAAGCAGCTTTTTGTGAACAAGACCTCGAGCAGCGACGGTTAACCAGAGCTCTCCTCTTGTGGAAAGATTTGATAAGTGTTTCTGTCATTTTTCTGTAGCTTTGAGGGGCCAGGAGGTCTTCTTCTGGACAGAGAGGAAATCATAATTCATCTTTAATGCCCTTAAATTTCCTATTAGCGTGGCACCCTGGGGAACTAACGGAGGAATCTGTGTCCTCATGTGAGGACGCAGCGGATGTGCTGCTTAAACGGAGGACGCTGCTCTGAGGGTCTGGGCTGGGCAGCACCGGTCAGGCTGGACTTCTTTCACGGAAGAAGACGTCAGCTGGGGTCACTGAGACCTGGGGGGCTCGGTTTTTCATTTCCGGGTCGCAGATAGAGGTACACGTCACTGTGGCACCGGTACCTCCAGCGATCCGAGTGGAAAAGTAAAAATGGCGGGATGGGAAAATGATGGAGGGTTAGAAATGGCTGGGGCAGCGGAACCAGAGCGGCAGCCGGGACCCCGGTCTAATTTGATGGTTTTTATTTGTGTCAAGATGAACAAAACATGATTCATCCCTCAGGAGATGAACAGAGGGGTGTGTGTGGTTGGGGGCTGGGGGGGGGGTGCACGTTTCCCCAATGAGGTAATGCAGGCGCAGGCATCTTCCCAGACAGCACGTGTGCGACATTCCCGCCGAGGCCCCGCCACGGTCTGCTAACATGGGCACCATCTTACACGTGGGCTTGTTACGCCGCTAAGTCCTTGATGGAAGTCCGACCAGAAGATCAGCTGAAGAATATTTCAGCTACAAACTGCAAAAAGCTTCTTACAGTAATAACAATTATTAGTTTGATCTGTTTTTCGCTTTCAAACCTGTTTTGCTGTTCCCAGCCTTCACACATGGACTGAGCCCTGCCATACCGACCATGTTACGGGGGATAGGCTTAGGGTTAGGCTTAGGCAAAACTTCACCAGGCTTAGGGTTAGGGTTAGGGTTAGGGTTAAGCTTAACTTCACCGGGATTTTGGTCTGTGTCGTAGCCTGGTCCATGCCGGTTTAGCTTCTGCCAAGATCATGTTCTTCAGCTCCTGCCTCTGTTTCTCCTGCCTCGCTGCCCTGCTATCAGACTTGGGAAACCCTTTCTTGTTTTTCCGGAGGGTGGGGGCAAAAACACCTGCTAACTGCAGCCCCAGGAGATACAGAGATAGACAGACAGATAGACAGACGGACAGACAGACAGGTAGACAGACAGACAGATAGATAGACCGACAGATAGATAGACGGACGGACAGACAAATAGATAGACAGATAGACAGACGGACAGACAGATAGAGAGACAGACGGACGGACAGACAGACAGATAAACAGACAGACGGACTGCTAGTTTGCACCATGGCGCCGTGTGGGGGTGTGAGCGCTCGGCCAGGTTACTCGGACATGCCGCTCTGATTACAGGCACAATCACTGCGGCCTACACAGGGCTTCCAGGACAATCCCACTCTGCTCATGGACTTTAAAAGTGTGTAACCCTCCACACAGAATCCTTACTGAGTGGGCCAGCTTGTGGTCTGGACACTCTGCCCCAGACTGGACCTACTGCCTGGGGTGAGGGCGGGGGGAGATGAGGGGGCAGGATCATACCATTTATTGAGGGCATGGGGACTCACTTGCCCCCCCCCCCCCCCCCCCCCCCCCCC
>JAODJU010000095.1:2317585-2328225 GCA_026776725.1 Gnathonemus echidnorhynchus
CGCTGTGGGTTACGCCGCCGTCCCCGGGCCTCCTCGGGACCTCGCTGTGGGTTACGCCGCCGTCCCCGGGCCTCCTCGGGACCTCGCTGTGGGTTACGCCGCCGTCCCCGGGCCTCCTCCGGAAACTCGCCAAGTTTGGCTTTTGCTCTAGATTCTCAGCCTTCCTTGCAGTGTAGAGAATGGCTGCCTCAAGGCCCACAGTGGGTAAGTCTGCTCTGATGGGCTGGCATCCTGTACTTCCAGGTCTAGGCTGCCCACTAACAGGAGACGTGATCCTCTGCGCCCACAATCCGTCATGATAATCTGCACTACTTGTTCTCTCCTTGGTAAATTTTTATTTCTTAACCATCCATGTTTCAGCTGAGACTCGTTGCTGAAAGTTTGGTGCAGTATAAGATGCTTAAACTCCATTTTAATGGCAGAGTGACTCCCCTGCGCATTCAACTCTTTGACCACTACGCCACCAACTGCCCAAAGAAGGAAGTAAGCCCCCCCCAAGGACGCCGTGTAACCAACCTGGGTGTGCTGAACAGCAGGGTGCTCGGACAGCTGGGGAGAGGAGGAAGGAGAGGGAGAGGCCATCCACCTGCCCCCACGCCCCCCAACAGCGGGGTGCGATGGGAACAAAAGCCCCCCCAACCCACCAGATACAGCAAGCTGTTGGAAATCACATGAGGGATGACTTCATAAACAAGCTCATTAGCATGGCGGGGGGGAGGGGGGGCAGGCAACCCCCACAAAGAGAAACCAAGCCCATTCTCTGTGCTCCCCCCAAAAAAATGACCAGAGCAGGAGCACGGGGTCCCCCAGCACTGCTGCTGTGTCCTGTCACTCTGACCCGCAGGCTACATTTCCTGACACGCGGCGGAGATGAAAGAAGGCTCATCTGGGACAGCCCTCCCCAGGGCTGGGGGGACGGTGGCCTTGTCAGTGTCTGTGAAGGGGTGAATGGGGGGGCCACATGAAAGCTCTGCGGAGCATCGACAGTGGGGACGTCCTCTGTGATCCGCTTTAAACATGCCTGATTATACGGGGCAGCTGTATGTATCCTCCCGTATTCATGAGCTCTTCCTGCTCCCTGCAGTCCAGAGCGTTGTTAAAGAGCCACTCTGGGGAGTCACATGCCGATGCTGCCCCCAGGGCCTCCTGACCTGAAGGGGGCAGCGTCTGAGAGTCGGGTTCTCTCGGTGCGGCACAGGCTGGTGCATAGCATGTGTGTGGGAAGAGCCTGAGCACCCGGGCCTTTTTGGGAAGCGACTGGACAGGGGCTTAAACGGGTGCACCGGTCCTGCTCCTGCGAGAACTTCTTATTGTACCATTCAGAAAGGTACAGACGCACCTCTACTCATGAACGAGATACGTTCCGAATGGCCGTTCGTAACTTGAAATGTTTGTAAGTCATTATTCAACATCATCTTAAGGGTATATGCAAGTACTAAGAACTAGGGAGCTGGGAGTACGCACGCTACACTGCTGGGCGGCGGGAGTAGCGGCCAGAAGTCGTACTAGGCGGAACTGGCGCGCAGGAAAAAGAAATTGATGTTGCGGACAGGAAACGGGACCTTAACGAACACAATTTGGACTTACAGTCCTCTGTTCGTATGTCTGAAAGTTCATAAGTTGAAAGTTCGCAAGTAGAGGAGCGTCTGTATTTGTGGGAGCCATTCGTTATTTTGTTTGTGGTGGTGGTGGTTGACACTAGGTGGCATTGTGGGCATGGGGGCTGGCATGGGGGCGACAGGAAAAACCTCACAAAGCCACGGGGGCAGTGGCGCAGGAAGTGAGGTGGCGAGGAGATCATACGGTTTTAACTGCTGACATGCCATAAACTATAGTAACCCACAAGTTGTTATAATTTGTAACCCTTATAATATCATTATTAAATGGGAACTTCACCCAAAGATTAACTGGATGTGGACCTCAAGTTACTTTGCATAGTTACTGGCATAGCGAGTCTTCAACAGGATCTAGCCGCCTTTGCAGTGGAGTGGACGATGCTGGATTGTCACTACAGTATTTAAACTTCTGTTTTTGTGTAAAGTGGGTGGAATTATAAGCAGTTCGAGTAAATCTGTTCAACCGGGTGTGGTGCAGCGAGTTTGGGGCTGTCTGTGGTCGCTGGTTACATCCCAGGGTCAGCAGAGTGATATTATCTTTGAGTCCTTAATCAAGCCCCGTAACCCCTAATTAATCCAGGGCTTCACTGACTACTCACTGCTTTTTAAAAAAATGTATATTGCTTTTGATAAAAGCACCTGCTACATAAATAAACGCACCAATCATCTGGTCTTCAACCTGCTCCATGCTGACATCCATCATCACAGCAACCTCTGGCCTGATCTCCACAGAGCAGTCGCCCATTAGCCGATTAGCTGTCCATCTCACCTGCTGATGTTTCTCTGCACCTCTGTCTGTTTTCACTGCAAAACCATGCAGCTCAAATCGCCAGCAAACATGCTGTGCAATCGACATGCAACAGGATTCCCTGGCGAGCTGTCGAGTGTGCAGGACCGGTGGCAGATTTAAAGCATGCTTCTTCCATCCAGATGAATCCATTTTCATCTTTAGCCAAGATGCTGATTAAGGTATGACCCTCATTTACCAGGTTAAAGGAAAGATTTACTGGGTAATGCACTGTCTGCTCCACATACTATGTCAAATTACACAGTCACACTTAGTAAGTCACCCGTGTTATTAAATAAAGCAATTATAAATTATACTGCTGTGTCTCAGCCATTAAATTATAATTAGGGCTCTAATTAAAGGGAAAAACCAAGGGTGGGGCTGCTGTCTAACAGCCGACCCCAGCGGCTACACTCTCTGAGCGCAATTACTGGTAGATTTAGTGTCCTGCTGTGGCCACATGTGTACCTGAGATGAACGATCGTGTAATCTGTTATCAATTAGCTGGCCTGCCTGCCTGCCTCCTGCCACACTGACCAGCCGCTTCTCTTGATGAACGCCGCCGCATCCCTAGCGGCGCGGGGCTGTTCCCCGCTGTCTCTGCTGCTCCTGCTGTGCTGTTTACTTCCTGCTCCTGTTGCCCTTCGGCCTGACTGCTGCTCCCGTATTTCCGTTCTCTTCTTGTTTTGTTTTCCTAAAATGTTTCCTCTGTTTTCCTGAGTTCCTCAGCTCCCAAGTGAAAAGCTGGTACCCTGAGGATGCTGTTTTATCGCGGCCTCACAGCAACGGACGAAAACATGAGAAAGAAGCAGAAAAATTTAGTTCCATGGGAACTTTCTGTCACGCCATTATTTGGTTTTGCTTAATGAGACACTTGCTGATTTGGCACAAAAAGCCTAATTTCTCCTTTCCTCACTTAGGTAGACTTGTTCCCCACCCACCCCCATCACCTCTGAAGTAGTTTGTTCCACATGGACAAGGCCCATTGGATGTGCCACGCTCAGAATGGTGCACCGAGAGAGAAAAGGGGGCAGTGGGGAAAAATAATAAAATGTGGCATTTGAGTCATTGACTGAATTCATGACAGGCAGGCAGAACACACCAGGTGGATGGCTGCCCCAACCCCCAAATTTTACAGCAGCTGTAACTCATGTTGGACCTGCATCTGGACATCATCTGGGGTCCGGAGGTTAACGGAGCAAGTGCTAAACCATGTGGAGACCTGGAAAGGGGGGTGGATGTAGAGAACATGGCTCAAATGCCAGTGTCCTGAGCAATCTGGATCACAGGGACATCAGTTACCCCCCAAATCATAGCGTGCAAGCACACTGATATATAAGTGTGTTTGTGTTCAGGCCTGATCACTGAAGAGTGCTCAGTGCTGTAATTCCGCTGGCTTTTCATAGCTGAATGCAATGACAAATGAAGGAATGAATGAATGCCTGCTATTTTTTCCCACAAAGGCTGCAAGCCACAGCGTCATATTCCATGGGAATCCCCATCTCCTGCCCTGAGCAAGGCACCCATAGCCACCTCTTCCCTGCACACAGTGACCGGCCCAAATGAGCCAACCCATGCCAGGTAAACACACTTACAGCACAGTCCTTACGAAAACATTCAGGTGTGGGGCTAAAGCGCTAAAGTTGCCAATGGGATCGTGAGAGCGTAAGGTGTGTGTGTGTGTGAGGGGGTTTGGGAGAAGGTCCTGAGAGTGTAGGGGAGGTGGGGAGGTTCCCTAGAGCATGGGGGCAGGTCCCAAGAGTGTGGGTGAGGGTTCCGAGAGTATGGGGGAGGGTCCCGAGAGTGTGGAGGAGGGTCCCGAGAGTGTGGGGGAGGGTCCCGAGAGTGTGGGGGAGGGTCCCGAGAGTGTAGGGGAGGGTCCTGAGAGTGTGGGGGAGGGTCCTGAGAGTGTGGAGGAGGGTCCCGAGAGTGTAGGGGGGGGGGTCCTGAGAATGTGCTGGAGGGTCTGAAGAGCATGGGGGCGGGTCTCTATAGTGTGTGTGGGGGGGTTCTGTCATGGAAAATAGCAAGAAGGCATGATGAGCAGTCAGTGGTTACCAGATAGCAGATGGAGAGTGGGCGGCTTTTCCTGAAACTTTTATCCACTTTCATGGTTTTCCAGTATAGAACATTCCGTGTATCCTGCTGAACAATTCATCACGTCGCTGTCTCTCCTGCAGAATAGCAGGCCTTCGCAACTGGGGCAGAACAGTTCCTTAACTAATACGCCACCTACTGCCTGGAAACAGTTTATTCCTTCTGTAAAGACATACTGTGCATATTTGCTAACCCTCCATCAAAGCCACAAACAGCTGACTTAGGAGGACATTGAAAGAAGCTGTTTTTCCAGTTCTGCTCTAATTAATCACAACTGGGAAGATGAATTTGGCATTCACCTTACTGGGGATGGTGGTTCATAACCAGGGCACATGGGTGGTGCAAAAAATGAATGCTTGGAATTCTAACAGGCTCATACTAGGTTTGGGAAAAGCTCCCTGCAGGGCTCCACAGCACCCCCTCCTGACGAGCCGAGGAAGTGCCAACACTGAGGTTCCAGTCTCAGGAAGTTGAGCCTTTGAGTACATGTCAAATGCTGCAATCCCTGTTTTTTAGTAGATTTGTATCAATGAGCATCATCTGGATGTGAAAGGGTAGCATATGGAGCAGGTCCACTCTATGAATGAGTGGAGCCTCCGGTGTATACTCAGCATTCACCAACAGGGGGCGTGCTGGCATGCCTCAGAGTCAAAGCAGGCACCATCGGCTGCCCAGGGGCTGTAAATACACCCCCCCCCCCATATCCAAAGGGTACAGAGTGGCTGTGTTTCTGTGGCCCTGTTCATGGCTGTCCCAAGGTGCAATTTCACCACGGTAATAGAAATAAAATCTCGTTAATGGGTGGACTGTTCGCTGCATGATTTAGAACCATCCCCTCCTAACATGCTGCCCCCCAGACACCCTGCCCCCTCGCCAGTTTGGTTAAGGAACGGCCATAAAAACGAATGAGCCATTCCAATATGTTTGCCATATGGCCTTCAGGCGGGGGGGGGGGGTTGGGGTGGTAAATGGAATGAAATATAAAAGGAAAAACAGTTTGTATGTGTGTGTGTGAGAGAGAGAGAGACAGACAATGACGCGCGGGCCAGTCGCCCTACCCTGCCAAAGAAAACCGGGAAGCGAGCAGAGGTGACGCTGGCGCGGGCACAGAGTCCCGGCTGAGCCAGGTGGTGCCGTGGCTGACTGTGCTGGCCAGACAGACGCCCATCCTTCTGCCAAGCTGCCAGTCTGTTACCCAAGTCGCTCTAAAGCACCTCATCTGTGCATCTACCTCTATAGCTCTCACTGAGATCCGCGGAAGCCGAAATCGCCACACTGCTAGTGTTCCAGGAAGTGTTCGGTACCAGAACCAGGCTGGTGGTTCTGCTGCCAGGGCTAATCCAGGCTTAGTGTCCATATCGGCCATAGCGGGCTTTGCTGAGGGGGGGGGGGGCTCTTCTGCTCCCCGTGATTGGATAATAAGGTGTTGCGTATTAACCCTGGGACACGCCCCACAATGCTTATCCCATTAACCTCCATGGCAGCTGTCCCAGCAGAGCCTCTGTGTGATTGGACTTATATATAAAAAGGCAGCAATTTCAGAATGGGGTCCTGTAAGTGCCCTTTATTAAGGGCTACTGCCGGTTTTTGGTGATGCCCTTCGGAGATGGAGAGGCCCCTGTAATTAGGTTAACAAACCACTGCTACACATGTTCAAATCCTGTCTCTGACTTGGCTGCTTTTCATCCAGATTATGTTTAATTGCGTGACAGAGTACAAAAAAATGTATAATTACTTAAAATTGCTGCTAGCCAGTTTAAGTATTAGGAGGCTGTCAGTCTCTGTACCCAGAAGATTCCCCATTGTTTTTGCTGGCTTTTCTTTAAATTATTTCTACTCATTCTTTTTCCTTGAGGGCGCACTATCATAGCCGTAGTTCCACATGCTCTCCAGAATGTGGCAGCATATAAGAGTGTTCTAGTGTCATTACAGCACATGGTGCTGTACACTGAAGTATTTCCACATAGATTTTCCTGTACAGCCACACATCTCAGATGATACGAAAGCTTGTAGATGCTCTCAGGATGCTAATATGTAAACTACCAATTATTGTCTTTAGCGGTCAGTTTTATGTCGTAGTGATATGCATAATTTTATCATTTAAATTAATGATATAATTTATATTAGAAAGCAATCTAGAAAAATATTTTTGAAGTAGCCTTAATGGGCTCAGTCATTTTATTTTACTATCAGTCAGTATGGGGCAGCATGCAAAATCGGACACACAAATCAACAAAAAATACTAATGCCTAAACCACTGCGCCATCTGGTGGCCACCCACTTCAGGAGGTTTTATATCGACACAGATGGAGGGCTGGGCTTTACTGAGAGTTTACTTTTGGATCGTTTAACGCCTTTTCTTCCATCTTTCCCTCTCTTAATGAGCAGAACCCTGAGGCCATTGGCTGGCGGGGTTAACGGGGGTGTTGGGTGTACATGTGAATCCGGCAGAGTGGCCTAAAATCACACCCTCAGGACCCATGAATCAGGTATTCTACCCACACCCATTCTGAACTTTATTTCTCTTCAAATAACAACTGCACCCCCCCACCCCCCCCCCCCCCCCCGCCCCCCAGCCGACGGAGCATCCGTTCCGCTTTGTTGGATTTACGAGACCAGTCCAGGCATCCACCGGGTTTTCACTGAGCATGTGGGAAGGATCGCGAGCAACTGCCAAACTAAGGCCTCATGTGCGAATGAAGAGAAGTGACTGTTTTGGGGAGGGGAGGGGGTTCTCAATGGCCGTTCTGTGGCCAGAATGCGGCCCCCAGACCCCTTCTGAAAGGACACTCTGTCTGGATTGGCCGCACTCAGTTAATTAAGAGCCACTCACACATCCAAACGGTCCTGTGCTTGTTAAAGAGCAGAGCGCTTCCAGTCTGAGCCTCGTGAGGGGGGGCACCCAGCATCATCATGATGAGTACTCCCCCCCCCCCACACACAGAAAGAGACAGTGTCCCCTGCCGTCATCAAACACGCCGTTACAAATTGCAGCTAATAGCTTACAGAGCTTACATGTTATGTCGCACTGCCTGACAGTATGATCAATCACCCCTCATTTGCATACATATGAAAATCCAGCGGGAGGGGAGCACAGGATGGATGCAAGCCTTTTGCTGAGCTACCAAAATCGTAGCTGCTTTTGGGCCATCTTTATATCTTTTATAAGCTTGTTGCTGCGTACGCAGATGCTCCACAGGAAACCACGTGCACTGTGTGTTATTTTGTTGCGGTGTGCACGTGGGCAGGCATATTGGGGTGAGGGGGGCGTGATTGTTCAGTTTGCCATTTGTCACCACTGCCCTGCCCACACCGTGACCCCCCCCCCCCCCCCCCCGTCTATATGCTGGCTGAAAGCCAGAGTTATTAGCCTCATAGTGAGGGGCAAGATTCCTGTCTCAGCATGTGCGGTGGCTCCTACTGAAATCCAGACGTCGATGACCCCATGCCTGCCTGGTTTTCTTACGTTCCTCTCCGACACTGCGGGGTCCCAGCAAAGGCTCCGGTGTTTCTTTTCTGTCCTATGCTTTGAATTTTGAAAGCCTGTTTGGTAAGTTTGTTTATAATATCACATTTAGATAATACCAGTAGTGAAGCAATGAAGCACTGTCAAGACAAAAGTGGAAGGACTTGACTTATGGGAGGGAGGAAGATGTAAATAATAAGGATGTGAACAAAATAACAACAAGGCTGTCTTCCAGTCTCAGTCATCCTGAGGCATCATTCATTTTTATGATCATTATCAGGGTGTGTTCCAGTCTCAGTCATCCAGAGTCATCTTTCTTTTTATGGTCATTATTACGGTGTATTCCAGTCTCAGTCATCCCGAGGCATCATTTCTTTTTATGATCATTATCAGGGTGTGTTCCAGTCTCAGTTATCTCAAGGCATCATTCCTTTTTATGGTCATTATCAGGGTGTGTTCCAGTCTCAGTCATCCAGAGTCATCTTTCTTTTTATGGTCATTATTAGGGTGTATTCCAGTCTCAGTCATCCCGAGGCATCATTTCTTTTTATGATCATTATCAGGGTGTATTCCAGTCTCAGTTATCTCAAGGCATCATTCCTTTTTATGGTCATTATCAGGGTGTGTTTCAGTCTAAGTCATCCCGATGCATCATTCTTTTTTTATGGTCATTATCAGGGCATATTCCAGTCTGTCATCCCAAGGCATCATTCCTTTTTATGATGGGTATATTTCAGAAGCCACTTCCTGAGCACAGACATCACAGGCATTTAGTGCCCACGAACCTCTTACTGCCCCAACATAAAGCTCATGTAAGCAGACACCTATCCTGGTTTAAATCTGACAGCCCCCGGCCCATTGATAGGACCCTGTGTGGAATAGCGACCCCACGAGGCAAAGCTGGAAACTCAATATTTCAAGCTGCAGTGGGCGGGGTGTGTGTGTGTGTGGGGGGGGGTTGTCCTCTCCACCCGTGACCAAGAAGGATGGAGTGGCAGACATACCCCTGCTTGTTTGGGGGGGTTGATGGATGCGAGCCTGGGGTTGATTCAGTCGACGGGGTGTCGGCTATGACTGATGGCTCACAGCACGCAGGGCGTGCCACTGCGCGGGTGACCTTGGACTGCATCTCGACCTTGAGGACGGCAGACTGTCTCCTGCAGCATGCCCTGGGCTACCTTCTGCACTCTTCTCTGTTCCTGACAAGACCTACCATTCAGCTGCTATTGGGGCACTGAGGCGAACTCCCCCCCCCCGGGACAAATCTCTTCCTGGGTCAGAGGTCAGGGGTGGCCCCATATCGGTGGCGCTCTCCGATCTTATGTGACCAAAGTAGTTTGTCTTTTACGAGCCCGTACATGCGAGCACCCTCCTGAATGGGGTCACCTTTGAAGACCAGGTTTAGCCAGGGCCCCTGTTCACGAAGGGTCAGGGTGCGAGCGATGCCTAATCGGCGGCAGCTGCTAACCGTCCGCTCGCTAACCCTGCCGGCCTGCTCCGTTTTTAATTAAGAGACAAAATTATTATGGGCTACAAATTACAGCAGTATGAGTGTCGCCGTGCAGCAATGGCAAGCAGATGGCCCCGTGCCAGGGGGCCCCTCCCTTTATTAAAGGGGCCATTTGCATTTCATGAACCTTAATTATGTCTGTTTCCCCCACCCGTGGTGGGGTGGCTGTCAGTGGGGGGGCAGGACCCCATGCAGGACAGCTGATAGATTAAGGTAGACCTTCTGCTCGGACCCTCACTATTATTTGTGTGAAAATTACTACCTCCCCAAAAGGCATGGGTGGGAGTTTGGGGGGACATCGGGGGGGGGGACAAGGCAAAAGAGAGTGATCTTTGCCCTAAAGCCCAGTGAAGGTACAAAAGTATCTGGAAAATCATGACTTAGACTTCAGACAGTATTCAAAGTTAGCAACAGCAGTCACAGATACTACAGTGATGGAGATGATGGCCTGGGACGATCAGCCTTTTGCGCAGGGAAGGACGAGGGATTTTGTTGGCTTATTCACCATACAGAACATGGCTACAGTCTCCCAAATCAAAGTTTACCTGGTACCAGCTGAAGTTTCCACATCAGTGTAGCAATAACACAAACCCAAAACGGGTATTGGCAAACACCTGTCCCATCAACCTCCAGCTCCGGAGGACACTCAGTGCTGCGGGGCAGACCCAACTAGACAATACCCATCCTGATTAGAGTCCTCCTTGGCGACTGGACTGGGTCACTGGGCCAGACCGTCTGAGAAATTAGAGTACTAGCAGCCTATCCCAGGAGAAGCCCAGCATCTTCATGCTGAGACAAGACCTTCCCATCACTCGGGGGTGACAGTGAGAAGGTCTTCCCATCACTGGAGGGGGTGACAGTGAGAAGGTCTCCCCGTCACTTGGGGGGGAGGTGACAGTCACTCGGACGGGGGGTGAGAGTGAGGTCTCCCCATCACACGGGGGAGCTGCTGTCTTTTATTTATCTGTAATCAGTGAGGAAGTACAGAGGATGTGAGAGGGTGCTGGAGATTTCTATAGGGACGGGGGTGTTACAAAAGTCCCAGATGGGGCATGGGTTTCCCCTCAAGGTATACGCAACAAAATCGCCATCAATCCATCAAATCTCGTGGCCCTCACAGGGGAGAGTACATTCCGGGCGGGTCGTCCGGGCACCGGAGTCAGG
>JAODJU010000095.1:2328281-2341412 GCA_026776725.1 Gnathonemus echidnorhynchus
CCCCCCTGCCCCCCCCCCCCCCCAATCCCCAGTCAAGCCACAACACACCAAACAAAAGCTGCCTATGTGTCATTGGTCCCTCGGCGGTCCTGCTCCGATTTGACCTGCCCCCCCCCCCCAGCACAGGGTGTCGGTGAGAAGACGCAGGTCTCACACATGGCCTCCGGCTGAGTCCTTAGGCACGACCCCCGCTGGGCCGCATGTGCCGCTCGCCGCATAAACGAGGCCATTAAAGCGAAGTTAAGGTCAGCGCGCGTGACCATGGAATCCCCTCCCTCAGCACCGGGAGGCTCCGCCCACTGCCACCCTTCCCACCCAGAGGCCTCACAGCCACCTGGGTGACGTGGATGGGGCTGAAACTGACCCAAACTGGCCGACCACATATACAAACCCATGATAAATTTTGGCGGGGGGGGGAGGTGAGGTCCTTGATTCTGGAGTCTAGTATTTTCTGAGCAGCCATCTGTTTTATTGGTTTCTCACCTGTCTATTGCTTGTTAATATAAATTCCAAGGAATATAGGTGCAGTCATGAATGTAAGTGCATTCTGGGTGTTTTTCTTGTTGCCCTATTAAATACCGCCCATGCACTAAGAAAAAAGAAAAGCCAGCTGCTTCTTTCCTGATCCCGATGACTGTATTATGGAGTATGCATAAAGCATTTTTTCTATATCACTATCATCTGATCACCGGTTGCATTCTGCCGCCCCCCTCCCGCCATCCTGTTCACTGTTGTGCCATAAAACCCGCAGACCGGGACAGGACAAGACGGGCGGGCGCTTTAAATCAAAGCTCCGGATGCGGGAGGAGAAAAGGGCGGATCCGCCGACAACGACATGCACGGCCCCCACCGCATCAATAACCCCTAATGGGAAAAATGCACAATTAATGATCTCGTGAGCATTTTAATGGGGTCAAATGAACTGTGAAGCCCTTGGGATGGATCGGGCTTTGCCCTGCGATCACGCATAAGAGGAGGAAAAAGCGGCTAATCCTCGTCCTCCTTTATAAGCTGTTTAGTTTAGAGGAGACTAAAGTGTTTTCGTGAATTTTCTTTTATTACAGAGCTTAATGTAATATGATAAAGTGATAAAGTAACGTTTCGGATACGATGCCTACGCAGTTAAGCTAAACTACCCAACAAGAGTAAAAAACAACCCAATGACTCGACATACTCGACAGTTTGGGTTGAAAAAAACAATCCAGCATTTTTTGCAGTGTATATAAACAATATCTGCATATTTTACTGTATATCGTGCAACGTATACAGCACAAGTACAACCTAAGAGATGCGGTGATTTGCCGTGATGCCGTATCTCCGTTAAGTACTCACACTAGCCGATCCGTCGCGTGCCCGAGCGCGCTCCCCTGCCAGGACGCTCCGGCGAAAGCACTTGTCTGCCACTAGGTGGCGCGTTTTTCCAGCAGACGGAAAGGCCTCTGTCTTTTCGCTGTAACAGAGCCGAATGGATGATTGCCGTCAGCGGCATGATTTTCCTCCGTAGTTTTGCTGTCTAAGAGGTGTGGCCCAGTATGACCGAGTGTGTTGTTTAATAGGCAACTTGATCAATTGAGAAATAAAGAAAAAAGACAAACAGAACGTTAAGGAGAGACATGCGACTATTCGACGATTATCGCACAAGTTCACCAAATGAACAGGGAATGCGTTTTGTGTTGTTACGCTACTCCACAAATGCATTTCAGAGCCGCCTGTTACAGTATTATAAAGTGAGGTGACTGATACGTAAATACAGGAGGCAGCGGTAATAACTACATGTAGCGCCTTATTCGCGTCCATGACGCCGACTGGGCTGAAGTTTCCTTCACACTGTGGAGTTGCTGGGAACAGCTTTGTTCAATAAAGTATCACCACAAGGCAGGGGACGCGGTAGATGGGACAGCAGACCTTGGCAGGGCACACAAACGCTCCGCTATGCATGACTGTCACTTTTGCATATGTGACACTTCTCGCTTCCAGGGTCACTCCCAATGTTTTACGGGGATCTGGATTTTTGATTAAATTCAGCTAAATGCTGCCCCCTTCTGGCTCATTTCAAAGTCGCGCTGTACCCCGGATCCTGCTTACATTAGGCTATGTTTTAATAGGCCTGTAGCCACCGAGGTCATATTTTAGTAATCGTATTTATATGTAAATATGTCGTTATTTATCTATATAACGTGCAGTGTAATTTTCCACATTGTGAGTTACATTTAATGAACTCTAATTCATTCTTTTATCATATGAGTCGTTTCTGCTCAAACGTGGGGCAAAGATTCGAGCATCCCTGCTGAAAAAGAAAAAAAAAAATGCATAGAGCATCACACTTTCCGTGTTGGTCTATGCTGGTTAGTGCTGGTGTAGCTGGTGGACCAGCATAGCTGTGCTGGTCTACCTTCAGATGAACCTGGTCCACCAGCAGTAAAACACTACATATGTTGCTAAAATCAGCATGCATTATACTGGTCAATATAAATGTTTTTTTTTTCCAGCAAGGATGGACAGTAGGACCATGTCCAAACAGATTTTGTGGGAATATTATGCGTGTTTGAGGGACGGGGGGGTTCAGGGCTGATTTGGTCTCTACCAGTCTTGAAACCAAACCTCCGCCCTTGGCCCTGATGCACTATTTCACAAAACAGTGTTTGTGTTAATAATGTTTAATGATCGTTACGGCGCCACTTTTGCTCTGGCAATGGCTTCCGAAACGTCTCATGGGTATATGGGAGCTTTATGAGGCGTCATGCCTTATTAACCGTCACCCAATGCAGTTCCGTAATCGCAATAAACCACAGGGATGCCACGCGCGTAATTAACAAGTTTTTTTTTTTATTGTTAGTTCACAAAAATCCGTGGGTTCCACCAGTTTTTGTATCTTTGGAGAGGAAGAGGTACAAAGTCTTCATCAGGGATTTGATCCCCTTCTGACATTACGACGGATTTGGCATCGTTAAGGTCACATGGTCCTTTAAATGGACTGAGAAATGTTACTGTGAAACATTTCCTCCCCGCCCTGTCCAAACTCCAGGGATTTTGGACCCAGATTATTCCCAGGATCCCGCTCTAATGATGCAAGAGTGAGCTGCGAATTGCATGTTAACTGTGGGTTCTAACCACAGGACTGAGGAACCGGCTTGCTCCAGTCCCATGTCCGAACCGGGATGCACTTTCCCCTTACGTTTTTATCCTACAGGTCATTCCTTATTATGCGCAATCCGGGTGGCCAGCCAGGCCTGGCAAACTGGAACTGCCATTCGGTAGCCTGACAGACCCCTTCGGGGGAACCATATCTATATTGCTGGCTGTCAGTGGCCAAGAAAGTGCATCACAGATACCGGGACAAGCCGACGAGGGCACCGTGGACTGCAGCTTGCTGGCATTTCGCCTCCTTTCTGCGTCTTGCCTGCACCTGGGAGACGCGCTGATATGCGAGTAACAAGCGGGACGTAAACGTCCGACGGCAGAACCCGCGCAGATCAAACACACTCATGCGAGCAGAAAAATAAGGCTGAAAACCGGCACACAATCCATACAGGGAGCACAAATTACATTATGCAGCAACGTTCATAGCACGGAATTAATGCAAACACATGCCCCGTTTGCATAATTACACAAAGCTCTCCAAACAGCAGGACCTTCCGCCAATTTAACCGGATCTGACTTTATAGTGCTGATAAACAGGCCCGTTCACAGCGAGGCTCCAACTCCGAAGGACGTTTTTATCTCAGGCCCTAGGTGAACGGTCAGTCCACAAAGGACAGCGGCGATTAAATTATTGCAGGATTCAATATCTGCATCAGTAATAATAATTTAAAAATCATTTTGTTTAGCTAACCTACTTTTATCTGAATACTGAAGACTTTAATTTTAACATAGAACCTGCATTTTTCAGTGTATTGGCGTTTTTAAATTACCTGCTCTTATCACAGGCAGATAAAATGTAAATATACACACAGTAAACAAGTGGCATCCAGGGCAACCTCTGAACATAGGAAATAAGTGAAAACGTGGTCTTTACAGGAGAGGAAGGGGAAACTGCTAAAGGCAAAATTGTACCCCCCACCCCCATCATACGTACATACATACATACACACTCCTCAGCCAGTTCTATAAAACGCTCAACTTTAAAAATCAGGGCATTGTCAAGGAAAATTGCAATTTGATTAATACTGACATAGAAATTCACAATTAATCTGGTGTATTTGTTGATCTGAGAATTTTTTTTTTTTTAATGGAAATTAAAAAAAAAGAATAAAAGTAGCTAAAATCCAGTCTCCTTATTTCAATGCTTAGTTTAACTTACACATCAGGTTGACATTTTAAATGCTTTTATTAAAAAAAGAACTTAAAGAAGCTTTAGTAGAATCCTTTATGTACAAAAGCGGTTAGGAACAACTTTTCACTGAGGTCAGCTCCTGTCAATGGTCATTTCCTTCATGGTGTAAATCGCGTTATTTCTACTCTTACACTAAGGACACCCCATATTGGGAATGGTAAATAAGATAGCACCATCTTTTGAAAGAAAAAAAGTAAAATAAACCGCCGTATCACATACACAGGAAACAAGCGGCTCGCGCTCTCACACGTTAGTCGAGCAAATGCATATTATGCCGTTCTCATAAAACTAGATTTCTAGTTTATACATGCTGTGGTTAAAATACTTATTTTTTTTTGGTAGTTTAGAGAAAATAGAGAAAAAAAACAAACAAAACAAAGGCTGGTTAATTCATCGTAACATTTTAGGCACTTAATTAAGGCTAAAGAAAGCTTATAATGGAACCTTTGTCAACAAAGCAAAACAACAGTCCTATGTACATGTTTGTAAAAAGTGTTATAAATAGGTTTTAAACCATAGATACTATATACATCTTCAAATTATAGCAGTATGTAATGTTTTACGTTGGTTTGTTTTTTTTGTTTTTTTTTTGTCTTGTGCTTCCCACCCCCATGCCTGTGGATAGTGGGGAATCGGTCTGTGGGAGCAGTAGGGGGTGGGGTTAGGGCTGAGCCCCCCCGCCTCATTCCCGCTTCCTCAGCACCACGTAGATCAGGCCGCTGATCAGGGCCAGTGGAAACGCCACCCAGGCCAGGATGTATGCGAAGCCGAACGAGTCGTTCTTGTGGACCCAATCCGAGCTCCTCACCGTGTAGATGGTGGCCCCGCTCATGACGAACAGGCCTGGGGGGGGATAGGGCAGGTCAGCAGTCGGATCTGGATCTCCAATTCCTGTGCGTGTTAAATCTCTGTACATTTTTCTATCGACCTTGGATTGATTCCACATTCTATGGAACCCAAATGTAACTGTAAGCGGTACATTTTTGTATTAACTTTTCTTAATTAAACATAAAACAAATTGACTGGCTAGATAAGTCTTCACCCCCTTTGCTTTGATACCCCTGTCTGCAGTCACATCAGCCCCCCCCCCCCCCCCAAGTAATTTCTGTACAGGAGGGCATCATGAAGATCCTGATAGATGTGTTGGGAGGGGGGGGGGTTACGCGGATGTTTCGGAGGCTGTGCTAAGCGCCATCATTGCGGTCACCAGTTGTGTGACTCAGCACGATAGGACACTGTGATCTGTAGGTCGGTGGTTTAAAACCCAGAATCAGCAGAGTGATGTCACCATTGGGCTCCTAAGTGAGGCCGTTAATCCCTAATTACTCCAGGCAGCGGCTGGCTCTGCTTTCATTTGTATGACACTTTGGACTAAAGTGTTCGCTAAATAAATAAAATGCGAAATGTCAGCTGACATGTTATTGTGGGGACGGCGCATCGACCAGCATCTATAACACTGCACTGTTCCTCCAACCCCAAAAAACTCCAGTGGATTTTAAAGCTGGTTCATGACGTCTTGGTGCTTTGTTTTAAAAAAATCCACCATGAAAAGTAGCTCAATTTCAGAACAATCATCTTCTGTTCTAGGGAGATCCGATCCAGTGGGATTATGCATGCACCTTGTCCTTTACATGTGGGGGGCTCCTTTGCTCCTTCTATATCTGCATGCCCAAAGCCCCTACTGACTGGGGGGGGGAGCGTCGGCAATACTCACTGGCCAGGATCTGGAAGATTCCGGTGAGGAAGAAGCGCCCACCCTTCTGGAGGGTGAACAGCTGGCAGAAGAAGAGGAAGATGGACAGGAAGCTGAAGATGATGGCGAGGATCATGAGGGCTTGAACGGCTTGAATCCATTCTGTAAGAGAGAGATAAGGCAGGGGGGGCGTGTCAGCTGTGGGTGGGGCAGGGGGCGTGTCAGTAGCTGTGGGCGGGGCTTCAGTAGATGTCAGTGCTTTATGGGTTTATGTGCTGCCTGGTGGACCTCGTAAGCCTTGGTGACTCATTTTGGATCCATATACACAAAATCCATCTGTGAGGCAGATTTCAACAAGCAACACGTTCTGAAGGTTCCATACACGCCACTAATCACGGCTGTCACTTCCAGAACGTCCAAGGATGATCCTGGCCTGTGTCCCTTTGCCCAGTGAGAGCTACACCGTAACAGTCCCAGGAAATGCCATACTGGGATGAGACTATGCTCCCAGTTTGCCTGCAAGCTGGAGGAGACTCCGAGCGTGGAGGGGGCACAGGAAGGAATGTTTAAAAAAAACGGGGCAAACCATCCTTCCCTCTCAGTTAACAGCCACGCCAGCGAGGTCAGCAAACGCCGTATCGTTACGTGTCGCCTGGTTTCCATGGATACGCTCCGTATGCACTAGCGGCCTGTGGGCCGTGAGCCAGCTGGAGATGCTCCTCACAGGCTCCGCCTCTTCCTCCAGTACCAGCCTGGAGCCCTAAAATGGCACCAATATGCAGTCGCTGCCAGAAAATCCTGCTCTGGGGATTCCGGTCCCAAACAGAATCGGCACAGGAGCTCAGCCACTCCCGCTCTCCCAGCTCGTGTCCCGTTACGTCGGCCTGCGCTGCTTTTTGGTTTCTACATTTCGGACCATTTTGTTCATGGCTGACAAACTCCCGACTGATGCCCAGTCATTAAGGAACTTACTCACTAGCCAGATGCATGTGGTCAAAACATGTGGTCGATGTCGAGAGGGACGACGAGTGACAGAATCTCGAAAAGCCGCCAGCGCATGTGACACGCGCCTGTCAATGTGACACGCTCCTGTCAATGAGGAACCCCCATCCGCAGGGTGATTCACCACGGCGATTCACCACACTGCCTCAGACAGCCCCTGAGTGTGAGCTCACATTCTCTCTCTTAGTGAACGATTCATCTGCAGTCCTGGTCCTGCCTCGCTCAGCGGTGCCTTCACACAGTTAGTGACGGCAAACATCGACGCCCACTGGCCCCATATCAAAACTGCCACTTGGGACAATTAATGACAGATGTCCAGCTCTGTAGGGTGCAGTGAGGTCAGGGTCTGGCAATAAATGTGCATTTAATTGACTCTAAAAATTACTGTGTTAATTAACAGCACTTTCATGTCGAAACTTTAACATACCGCCTGTGTTAAATGGATTAATATACTGGTTTTAGTAAAACTGGCAAAAGTATTGTGTTGTCCTTAACAAGAAGCTTGGCGTTATTTAACACATCTGTTTTTAGAATGGGTAGAGAGAAGCCGCCGTATAAGAGGAGTGAAGCACAAGGATGAAGGGCCTTTGTGAAAATGAGGGTGGACCCAAAGGGAGTCTGATCTGTGCCCTTAAAGGGTGAGAAGGTCCCACCCAGCCTGAGATGAAATGACAGCCACGTCTGCAATAAACTAGGTTAGAACCTAATCCAATTCCACAAATAACTCTGTTTAGACATGTTAAAATCCATCAAATCGGATTAACCCATGAACAAACAACCGAGACGAGGCAGGTTTAGTGAAAAATTACGCAACATACAAAAGCTTCGAGCAAGCCGTCAACAAGGAGCAAAGAAACACATCGAGATGTGCCTACGTCTGTCAGGCCGGAGCAGACGCAGCGATGGGCCCCCAGAACACAACACGGACCCTGCACGCCCCCCGACCGGACCTGACTGCTGCAATCTACCATCGTTACTGACACCCCCCTCCCCAACAGCTCCAGAACGGCACCAGCCCAGAACCTCCAGAAAACAAAAACATCAGAAAAGTAAGGAGCCACCCGAACAGGAAGTGAAGAGGCTGTCTGCTCGCCCGCCGCCCGCTTTCCTCGTGGGCGATTCTGAGAGTGAGAGGAAGCATATTGCCCCCCCCCCCCCCAGATGCAGGAAGGCTCCCCATGACAGTGACATACTTTAATCATCTGTGAATATTATGTTCATTCATGCCAGCCAAACTGGCAGTGACAGAAGCCTCCTCCGCCGCCCTGGGCGTGTCATAATCGCGATGGCGCCAGTTTAGCCAGCAGGAGGTGCTGCCACACCCCTGTCATTTGCCAATCACAGCCTCTGGGGACGTAAGATGAGGTCGGCGCCAGTGGGTCCATGTGAGCGACTTCTGGGCCCGCAGTCCCAGGACAGGGTGCGGCAGGAGCTGCCTCAGCGACACCTGGGCCAATCCGGGCCATTAGACACGACGGCAGAGAGACACGACATCGCATACTGACCGGGACAGCTATGGACAAACTATACAGGCTACATCTCCCATGCTGCCTATCTACATTAATGCTCTCAAGAAGCTGAATGGCAACTAGAGTGTCTGCGGCTCTTGGCTAAATTATAATAAAAAATATTTAATATTTACTCAATCCAAATGTCCTTGTAAAATGTAACAATAACTTCTACTGAAATTCAGACAGCTTACCCCTGCATCATAATAAGAAATGCATTACCCAATGTGCTTTAAATAATCTCAAACCTTGCAGAAACACTGCAATCCCAGCACAGCAAACTGATTACAAACATTAAATCTGTTCTTCACGCTGAGACTGCTTACTGTAGAAAAGCTCTCTGTCCTTGTCGCACCTTCAGTGCCTTTCCTCTAGGCGGCAGCAGAGAGCCAGCAGCGTACACTGCAACGCCCGCTGCGAAGCGAACCCCCAGGGGAGAGCCAAAATCTTCCAAAGCTGTACGGGACCCTCGGACTTCACGCGCTCGGAGGCCAAGCCCCTGATGATCGCTACACGGCCGGGAAAGACCAAATGTATGACGCATTAGAGAGGGAACCCAACGGCAGCGATCCAGCACGCGAAGCACTTTTTGGGGCGGGCTGTGTGTGGTTTTTTTTTTGTGGATGGGTGGGGAGGGGATGGGTGGAGGATTTGATTTGGTTCCGCTAGGCGGAGAGAGGAACCGATAGACGGCAATGAGAAACGAGGCAGGGGCAGCATATTTTTTTTGGGGGGGGGAAATTACTCACCTCCTGCAGAGGCGGAGATGCAGTGAGTGCCGCCATTAGGCGTGGAGCAGTTCAACCACAGGTCCGAGCTGCCGGTGGGGTTCACGACCCAGGCCTGGGGGAGCAAATGCCACATATTTACATGCAACGGCAACATACCGTACGCTCCTAGCTCGCAGCGTATCTGAATGATCAGACCTTATAACAATGATTAACACTTTAGTAGCCGACACCCTTGAGGGAGGGGTCGATGTAAACCCCACATTACTTTATATTGGCTTGTTTTTGCACTTCTAACGGTAAATCACCAAACATCAAATGTACCATCCATCTTTCCGGTACTGTGCGGAAATTTTAAGTTAAAAGGCTCAAGTTTAAGTTAAAAGGAGCAGTCCGACTGAATGCGCTGATATTTCCGTGTCATATTCAATAAGCAAAACAGATAAAACTCACGCTGACGATGGTGGATATAAAGAGCAGCACCAGTGCGGCGAGGTGCAGGAGGATGATTCCCAGCAGTAGGAGCAGCATCTTTCAAGCTGATCTGGATGCAGTAGAAAAACAAGCAGGTTGAGAGCGGAGTTGGAGTCCAAAGGGTGTGTCGCCCCTCCCCCATGAACCATTGTATTTCGACATGGGCACTTCGCAAACTTTGCCTACACACTGGAATGCTTATTTTATTTAAAAACGACAATAGGCGCAGTCTACCGAGTCTATTTACAGTTGTTTTGCTCATGTAAAACCCCATGTAGATAAAGCATGTCAATTATTCCCCTGGAACCCCCGGAATCTAATGTTAGTGTAAGTTAATTTCCAGTTATACATCTAAATAGAAAAGCACGCAGGCGCCTGCGCATATTTTAATATATTTGTTCGAAAACAAAATTCCTCTTTCCGAGCTATTAAAATATATTCCCGAAATTAGCTCTTTATTTAAAATTATTGCGCTGATAACGTAAAAAAGCAGACGAAGGCAACGAAAAAGCATTAGAAAGTCCGATTTTTAACAAGCTGGTACTGTTACTCCTTTACAAAGCCAGCATTGAGCCGCTCCGGAGCCCCGGAGTTCCGCTCGCCGCGGCCCAGATTTACTTCCACCGGTCCCGCCGTCTGCTAAAATTAACCAGAACTGCCGAGCAAAACAGAGACGCCGTTTCTGCAAAGGTCTGATCCGCCTTCGTGAGCCGTACGGAGGGTCACAACCGCGTGGAAGAAACCGCGACGAGCAGATTCAAAAACTTATAGTTATTGATCGTACACTGTTATTACACGTTATTTTAACGCCCATTTCTCCCTGTGATTACATCTGCTACAACGTCTCAACTCGTCCGCGGACTGGTTTATTTAACTCCGCTGGCAAACGCCTTATTATAAATAACTAAATCATCGCTCCAAAGTTTGCGCAAAGGCATCACAATAACTTAAAGTTATAACAATCCCGCTCCCATAACAAGCGTTTACTAAAAACGTGGAATATACTATTTATACTAAAAAAAGATTAGAGATTAATTTCTCCAACTTACTGAAGATTTCTGAAAACACGCCCCAAAAATCAGTGATAACTCAGCGGAATAGTGCAAAAAGTGAGCCAGCGATATTGGTGAACAGTCCAACGGCAGTGCCTGCGCTCCGAGCCGCTCCTCACTAGACGGGCGGCGCACAGCGCAGAGCAGTTATAAAGCGGCCCGTTATGGCGACCAACGCCCAGCGGGAGGCGCTGTGCCGGGGGTCGCCCTGCCCCGGCAGCCTGACA
Source organism: Gnathonemus echidnorhynchus (assembly GCA_026776725.1). Taxonomy (NCBI): domain Eukaryota; kingdom Metazoa; phylum Chordata; class Actinopteri; order Osteoglossiformes; family Mormyridae; genus Gnathonemus; species Gnathonemus echidnorhynchus. Next base: position 2,339,299 of record JAODJU010000095.1, read on the forward strand.
CCCGGAGTGTCACCACGGCGTGGTCTGCAGACCGTCCTCATGGAAACAGACCCGTCAACGCCCCCCACCAGCACATCACAGGGAAATAAATAAACCCTCGATTTAGGCTTGAAATGCCCGTAATTTGTCGTCAGGCTGTTGCGAAACGTCTTTCCTGTTCCTGCGGTATTGTTTTTTTTTTTTTTTTTTTGAATCTCGTGTTTGGTTACTGGATTGATCATATCAGATAAATATAGACCTGCGTAGAAATCATGTGCTCACTTTATTTGGAGACAATGTATAAAGGCCATCTACACTTTAATCATTTTAACTAGTGCCGGCGTCCCGCGGTGCTTCGAGCTGTTAGTGTCCTTTACAGCTCGGCCCAGGTAACTGCATGGACCCCGTGTCTTCGCGCTGTCCCCGGGGGAGGCGTAAATAAGCATGCGGGCGTGGTTTAGGGGAGGGGAGGGGAGTGGGGGTGTCGCTGTCCGGAGCTGGAGGGCTGCCTAGCTGCATGCATACCATGATGACCCACCCCGATGGTCCGACACTGGCAGCGGACACGAGAACTGTGAGGTATGGCTATCAAATCACGCATCTAGTTTTTATGACCTAAACGCAACCTGCAGAATGCCGTCTGAAATCCTTATGTTAAACTAACAAAACGAGCTAAACATCCTGCCGCTTCCTCATTTTATTTCAACCCGATTTTTTATTTCTCCTTTTTCCTGGCTGATATTGCAGTTCGCTGTTTATTCCTGCCTCAGACGTCTCCCTGACAGTAACAGCTGCGCCCTGGTATTTACACACAGATGCCCTCTACCTTCATCCTGTCTGCGTTACGTGCTTAAATTCACATCCCTGGGCGTCGTTAGGTCCGATCCCCGGTGGCTATAACCCAAGCCCAGCCCCGAGTATGTTGCCCCCGATGCCAATCTTCCTTCGAAAACAAAAAATGTCAAGCCCCGGTTAAACTTTTTGGGTGTAAATTGCATTTGCTTAATTGATCGTTTCTGTGTATAATCCACGATCCCAGTGGAAGTTCCCTTCCGTGCCCTGGTTGGTCTGCACCCGCATTTCATCTTCTAAAATGTATTCTTGGGTGAAGTGCTGGGAGGTGTATCAGCAAACCAGTGATCCCAGTGACAGTAGGCAAAGGGGCTGCTGTGGACGCTTATTGGCCTTCCTATGACCGTTTTGCCTTCTGTCCTGTATTATTGACTTAAGTAGCGATCGGCCCTTTGCAGGGGCCTCTTTACTGTAATTATCCAGCGACCGCTTTGAGATTTCTCATGGAGGTTGGAAAGCAATGCAGCTTGCTTAGTTACCGAAAAAATGCAATTTACGGCTAACAAGCAGTGCTGTGCAAATTACTGAAAATTAGTAATTACAGTTCATTCAAAAATAATTCAATTGTTTTAACAGTTAATGCATATAAAAGTAAATAGTTAATAGGAAAAGTAACTTTTGTGTTACTTTAATTCTCGTATTAATGCATACCCAGACAGCAGACATGAACGTCGATTTAAGATCGGAATGTCCTGAAATGCTCGCGTTCCATTTAGGCCTATTAACATTTAAATGATTACATACACTATATGGTTTTAAACAGTAGGCCTACATGCGGGATATATGTATGTGTGCCGTCTGGGTCGTTATATTATTTTAGTGTTGCTGCTGTAACCGTGCGAGAAAATACAACTGTCTAATTGTATCTGTCATTGTACCCAATATCACCCATTCGTTGCAGGTCAGATGACATTAGATCATAAACAAGACATTAGGGGAATGGGCTGCATTTGTCCATTAATATTTTCACGCAAGAGAAAAGTAACGAGTAACGAGCTCATTTAAATTTCAGTACTTTTAATGGCGGTATTTCATTTGAAAAGGTAGTTACATTACTCATTGGCCAGAACTAGTGGAATTATAGTAACGCGTTATAACCGAACACTGCTAACAGTTCAGTTTATCAGCAGTGGATTATACTGCTGAAGAAATGATGAGTATGGGTGTTCAGTAACAAACTATTTCACACAGCAAATCTGCTTTAGGTACCTCCATCCATCCATTTTCCAAGCCGCTTATCCTACTGGGTCGCGGGGGGTCCGGAGCCTATCCCGGAAGCAATG
>JAODJU010000095.1:2404427-2415156 GCA_026776725.1 Gnathonemus echidnorhynchus
TTTAGTGCTACCATTTAAAAACATTAAAATAATCTTTTCTGGCAATTACAATACTTACATTAGGCAAGGACCACAGCGTTAGAGCCATAGTATAGATAAGAGAATATGATGTTGTTTCTTTTGTGATGTATGATATTATAGAAATGTTTAAAGGAGTGACTGTTTATTTGTAATGTGGAATGTCAGTTTAATATTGTTCACCGGATATGAACAGCTGTCTGAAGTCACGTGTTAAGTGCCGTAAAATGACTGTAGTGCTGTATGTGACTGAGGGCGCAACAGTCTTTGACCGTGGCTACATATTGCCTTTTAAGTTTTGTACTGTGGTATGTTTACTTACTAAAGAGTTTGGAAAGTTTAAAGAAGTTTCGCGTCAATTCCTTTATTTTCCCACTAAGAAGAACACGGAATATTATGAACAGCACTAACACACAGACACATGTATATACTTACACACACACACGTATATACTCCGCACACACACATACTCACATGAATATACATACATACACATATATACACACACATGTATATACTCTCTCTCTCACACACATACATGTATATACTCACACACACATATACATACACACACACACGTACGTACAAACACATAAACACATTCACAAACACAATACTATCTATATTATTTATTATATTTTATTCTTATATTGCACTATTGTTTCTATCTCCCAGCCCATAACTGTCTCACATGAATATCCCAGTGTTCCCCACGTACGTGACAATAAAAAAAAGAAAACTTGAAACCATGGCTGAGTAATTTTGAAGTAATTTTCCATCTCTGCTGCAGGAAACCCACATCTGTCGCTCGTGCCGGTTCCTGATTGTTATTACCTGCTCTGAATACGTTTCTTTTACAATTATGTCACCAGATGTACCGCTTAGCAGGCCAAAACTAAAACCAGAAATTCCACCAGAATTACAGTGAAACTAAGACAAAGGCCATATGATATGTATCTTAATACAGTAATACTGCTTCATCTTGATTATTCAGCCTGTCTTAGGGGACATTCTAATTATCACTTAGTTTTTCTGTTAAGCCCAAAACCAGCACCACCCTACAGCCCCCGGCAGCTACACCTCAGCGCCACCCCCTGGATGTTTCTGTTTGCTACATTGTTATAAGCCAGGGCTGCCCAGCTCCAGTCCTGGGGGGCCGGAGCCCTGTGTATCTTAGTTCTTTCCCTGTTCCGCCATAAATGATTCAGCTCAAGAGCGGTTAGTAATTAGCACAAGGAGTTGAACCAGGTGTGTTAAATGAGGGGAAACCCAAAAATGTGCAGGGCTCTGGCCCCCCAGGACTGCAGTTGGGCACCCCTGTTATAAGCAGTCAAATTTTGTCTTTTTCTCAAGCAACCACCAGGTGGCAGACTTGAGCATGACAATCCCAGGCCAGCTAACCAAGAGGAAAGTTACTATGCCATAAGGCTGCTAGAGACTGAGGTGCCATGTGGTTGATAAAAGGCGCTATATTTCTTAATCTACAGCTACATAGTCATAATATTTCAGTATTTACTTTCTTATAACAGACACATGTTATAAGATGTTATGATGCCAGTAATATCATCAAGCAAATAAAAAGAGGTGAAACAGAATCTGATGAGCTGAATATGTACCTGGGAGGGTTGAGCGCCGCCCTGTTGGAGTGACAGGATGCTGCGTCTGCGGTGTCAGCTGAGACGGAGGCCGTCACATGTCAAAAACCACAGAAGAAGCAGAAACGGAGTGGATCACAACCGGCCGTTTTCCCACAATGCACTTCAGCACCGAGACCCAGAGGAAAAGCTGAGCTAACCAAGAAGAAGACCCCAGCGGGCCGATGGACTGCATGTGGGGCTGGGAGGAGCTGGGGGGGCTACTAGCCAACCACCTGCCCCGTGACTCCAAACCAGCTGGGAGAATCCAGCTCAAATATGTATATGCAGCCCTGTGGGCAAGTCCACTTAGGGTGGGGGGGGGGGGGGTCGCAGCATCTGGAGCCCAGCTGTGCAGCGTCACGGATCTTAAACGAGCGCTGGCTGCTCGCCGCTGAAATGCCCCCCAACAGACCCCCTTTGGCGTGTGCACGTTTCGTAGAGCGCGGGGGGGGGGGGGGTCGCCGGAGAAGCTCTGCGTTTCGCTGTGAAGGTTGAACATCTTTTACTGATTACTGGAATCAGGAATATTCTCCCATACTGGGAAAAGTGGGAGGTGCCTATTGTCACAATACCTCTGTGAATAGCAGAAACTTAGAGGAGCATCTGGGGGAAATCTGGGGGACCCGGGACCCCCCCCAGGCTAGTCTTTGTGAGAAGGAATGAGGGGAGGGAGCTTTCATTCGATACCCCCCGCTCCCCCCCCCCCACACACTCATCAGATGAGCATTCCCAGCACCCACAGTTACTCATCAGTATTCTGTATTCCCGCACCCTCCAGCTTGTTGCCCCCCCACTCCAGTTCTGTGAATAGTCATTATAGCACCACCAGTAATATTTTAGACTCTGCGTGGGACTGAAAACATTCTGGCCGCCAGAAATGACCACGTCATGGAAATATAAAATGAAACAGTCGGGATTTAGACAGTTCACCCCTGTATCATGCTGTCGGTTTACCAAATCCAGCCGTACTCCGTCATCATGTGTAAATCTGACACCCCCCCCCACGCACTGACCGTTATTATCCGTTGTCTCCAGTAGCCAGCCCAGTCTGGGTTTTGGTATTCTCACACATGGGAGTTCTCCAAAGTTGTCCTCTGCCCATAACACAGTGAGCTCTGCTCTGTGAGGGGGGCGGGGGGGTATCATTTCCTACTATTTGATTAAATGGGGGGGGGGGTGTTTGCTGAGCTTACCTTCATCATGGAACACCTGCCTATCATGATGCTTTCTGTGCACAAAGACCACAAAACACCTGCCCCCGTAAGGGTAGATGCTCCACCCTACCGCCAGACCTGCAGCTAATAGCCTCCATACCCCCAGGGGTGCAGAAAGCTGACCTCCCACTTCTCAATTCCAGCCTTGCTCCACCCACCACCGCCTTTACAGGAAGGTGGAGGGGAATACCGCTGTCTGACTGGCATTCCCCAGCCCCCCAGCCCCGCACCCAGGCGCACACCTGCCCTTTCATTTAGGGCACAGATCAGCGCAACATGTACTGTTTTAATGATGCATATATTTTTTTTTTGTTAAACCTGTCTGTCGACACTTTAGGGCGGTGAACCCAAACTGAAAGTCTGGCCCAGGGCATCCGTGCCGATGTAACGATAACCGAAACCAAAATGCGGGCCATGTACATACAGGTCTCAGCTGCATCCAGGGCTGTTGCCACGGTCGACCGACAACATAACGCAGTGGGGGTGGAGGGGAAACACCACGCGGCAGCTTTTGTCAAGATTACCAGGCTCATCTTTTATTGAAAAATACAGCTGTTATTCGAAAGTGAAAAGTAAATATAAATCTTTACATTTTAGTGTGAAGAAACAAGAACTTCAGAACAGAGCAGAGGCAGAATAATCACCACCATAAAACCAAAGTCTGACATCCACTTTTCTTCATGTTCTGCTTATCCATCTGCACCACTGGCTTTAATCATGGGTCCCTCATTCCCAGGTGACCCAGCATCCTTGTGCCAAAAGCAGCAGAGGACTCCATAGCGAGCAAAGGCTCGGCCCCGAGATGCAAGAAGGGTGTGTCCATCATGTGGTCTGACAGAGAGGAAGAAGCTCCACAGAGGCTGTACCTGCATCTCACACACGCGGAACCTGACATGAGTGATCTTTAAAATAACACACTAGGGTTTAATTTGCGTGGAACAGAGTAGTTTATGGAGCAGTTTGTGCTGGCTGATCCAAGACTCCCAAAACAGTGTTAGCTAAGCTAGGCTAACACTGAACATGTGTATTGGAGGTTCTAGATGCCATCATTTACAAACCAACTCACATTAACAGAAGTAGAGGACCGAAAATTTGGCACATTAGTATTTAGATCATCTGTCACCGGGTAGCCCCCGCTCTTGACAGTATAAAGGACGAGACGCATTCTGCCGCCATCTCACTACAAACTCCAAGTGGTGTTTAGTTCTGGGCCCCCAACATCCAAGGGTCAAGCAACCTCTGAAACCACTTTTCACGTTCCAAGAACTCTCGTTAATCATTGCAGGTTGATGACCTCATAGGCTAATTATCCATTAGAAAAGAATGCTTACAAAAACAGCCCCAGCCTCCCCCCGTCATGTGGTTAGGAAGGACAAGCCAGCACCTTCAAACAAGACCCAAAGCCTGCCAAGTGGTGGGAAGACAGGAGCTCCGTGTTCCTCTACAGTGGCATCTAGAGAGACGTCTCTCCATCCAACGTGACTCTATCCTTCTACAAACCTGCCAATCCTTCTCTGCCCTGCGGTGACAAGGTTGGGTCCTCAACTGGCAGGTCAATGCTCCAACACAAGGCCAACGCAGAGATGCTAACACGGCATTCCAGGCACTCCCATTACAATCAGTCACTGATACATAGGTTCTGAATATACATGTAATTAAAAACACACACATTTAACAGAGTGAGTGTTATGTCTATTTATATGGGGAAAATTAAACTGAGAAAAATGAAATGATACATTCAACTACACACAGAATTTGTAGAAAAGAGAATTAGTGTCTTAGAGTCTTTCCAGCTACAGGTCAGTATTATGTCGACAGCAGCTGTCAGGGTCTGACCCAAGAGCGGGTGGTCCAGTGGGCAGACCCAAAACAGCCACAGGTACAGAAAATAACCTCAGATCTAGCTTACAGCACCAAAGCCATAAAAGGATGGAGCTGAAGACGCCACTCAAGTACCACAGCTGACAAAAAAGTAAAATCAAAATTACATGGAGAGGGGGTGCAGAACTGTCTCCTCTACCATTAGAAGCAGTAACTGGTTGCTGAATGACACCCCAGCTACACATGACCAAAGACTCAAATTCCCATAATGCAAAACATCCACACAGCTCCTCCCATTGGATAGTCAAGCAGAATAACTGCATAAAACGTTAATAAATGTATGTTCTCCAGATGAATGCTTCCACCAACCCAGAAGTATCCAACGGTTTTTTTTTTTTTTTTTTTAAGTAGCATACATTTTGGAGGAAAAACACCCAATCCTTTCCCTGGGATTGTGGGAAACTGCCAGTCAGCCTGTGACCAACATCTTCCTCTGGGACCGGCCAAATGACGCGGTCTGTCATTAGGTTGACACCGTTGAAACATCCAGTTGCAGAAGATCGGTCCTTAGAGCGTCACCATCATGCAACTGTTCATGAAAGCAGGGAGGCAGAACTATCAACATCCTTGATGGAGAAAGCATGAAAAATGTACAAAACCAAAGAAGAACATTCACTGTCTAAAACAAGGAAAATGCAAATGCGGGTTACAGTCAATCAGAGGCTTGCAGGACTGGTCCTGTTTAAGACAGACACTGACCCCCACCACACAGTTGAATGACTAGCAGCTGCAGCTGTCAGGGGGAAAACAAGGCAGATGGTATAAGGGCTTGTTTTTCTAGAGGAGAATTCTCCAGATGAAGAGGGACTGGGGCTGGAGTTTGGAATGGTCTGCTTTGGGAACTCTAAGCTTCATACTTTGCCAGCATGCCTTAAATGCTACTAAGTTCAGTCATTTTAAGAAAAAAAATCCAATAGTGGCACTTTAGACTTCTCCCTTTAAACACGAATTTCATCATCGTCCTCATCCATGAAAGAGAAGTCCTTCTCATCCTCCCCCCGTGGTGAGCTAAACTTGGCACTATCTGTGTCTCCCCCATGCGAGAGGCCCAGTGGTTTCTCCTCCAGGGCAGCAGAGCCTGAGCTGGAGATGGAGCAGCTGTCCAGGTGCTGGTGGTACTTGGGCCGTGGCTCGGGTGTGTAGGGACCCGGTTCATGGTTCTCCACATCCACGGCACGGGGTGGGCGGAGTGGAGGCTCCGGAAGCTCCTCCACTTCACCATCTTCTTCAGCATCTGCCCGAAGGCCAAGCGGGGATGGTGATGCATGCCCCTCACTGCTCTTTCCTTCCTCATAGCCAAGGTCGTCGTCGTCCCAGCCTTTCTTGTCCATCACACTGAGGATGTCCCCGAGCATAGAAGGGCCCAGGTCAACGTGGAAGGACATGATGGACTCTGCATGCTTCATGCCCCCACGCCCGAAGCCAGCGGACGGGGGCAGGTCTGTCAGCTCGCCAAAGCGCCGCTCATCCAGCTCCAAATCTGGTGCCTTGGAGGCCACCGCCCCATTCAGGGGCCTGTTGTCGACTTCCGGTAGATTCTTCAATGGGGTGGAGGAGAGGCTCTTAGGCACCTGGATTCTGCTGTCCCCACCCTCATCAGCGAGATAGGGCAAAGATACAGCATTTTTCACCAAGCAATCTTCCGGGGATGCCGGCGCCTGCTCCTGCTTGTCGGCCCGGTTGACGGACTGCGAGCGCTTGCTGCTGCGGAAGGTGCGAGACAACAGGCCTGGCTTAGACCCGGGGGAGCTGGGCTGGGCCCGGCCATTCTGAGGGGGCTCCCCAGTCCGTGTGCTGAGGAAGGAGGTGTCCCCAAAGGCGTCACCACCCCGGCCCACGTGCATGGTGTGCCGGAAGTCACCGAGTGGGGCGCTGATCATCTCCGCTGTTAGGTCCGCCCGTGAGCGGCGCTTGGACTGGGATGAGCCAGAAACCAACTGCTTCAAGATGGGCATTTTGGCGGCTTTGGAGAAAACCCCAAGGAATCGACAATGGGGGTTGGACCGGAGAGCAAGTGGCAGATGAATATCAGCCAAAGCTTCAGAGTGAGAGGAGTTGAGTTCAGGTCAAAGGGCACACGTATCCAGGTGGCCTGACATCAAAGCCATTGCAGGCCTCTGCAGAAAACAGCAGCCGTCTTTGGTCACACACGTGCGGCACCACCTAGGAGGAAGAGGGCAACAATACACATTAAAAATGACTGATTTCAGTACTAGGACAGACAAAGCAGGCAAACCGTTCTCCGGATTCCACAAAACCAGACATTCCTCCCAAGCAGTAAAGTTAGGAATAGGGGCCATTTTACATTTTCCAGACACGGATCCTTTGGAAAGGAAGGCATCAAGCCGGGGCCAGGACACATACAGGCCTCCCTCTTCAGCAAGTACCTCATCTGTGGAAGACCGGCTACACTAACAAGACCGTCACCAGTCCTCACTGCGATCTGACCGCAGACCCCCCCTCCTCCATCATTCCCAGTATACGTCACACAACTTGAGTTTTTAGTACAAGAGCTGAGAAGATTTACGAAAGTATCCCGGTGGTTCAGGTGACCAAGTAGGATTTATGTTACTGGCATTGTTCTCAGAGAGTACCTGCATGGCAGTACCCAATGCTCATCGTCAACAGTCATCAAGGCTGGAGGACCTACTAGGCTTCTTTAGAATATCTTGGGAATTGAGAGTTCTTCCTTATTCTCTTAATCGGAGCCAGAATGGGTCCCTCAGGAGCCCTCCCCAGCCCCCCCGCAAAGGATTCAGGTGACACCCCTCTGTCCTCGAGGACTATCAACTAAATCTGTGACGATTCCTAAGACTCTATATTCCACCCAAAGAGATAAATCACTGCAGTGCCTTGAGCAGAGTCATCTGCAGAGTCCCCACAGCCAGCCTCGTCGCTTCCCGCCAGTTCAGACACGGGTGCCCTATCAATCCTTTACAGAAACCTCAATTGGTCATGAAATGTCGAAGTCCATGATCCAAAAGGGGTGGGGGGGGAGATTTCTGGCATCCCAGGTGCTCAGTCACACTGGAGGACTGAGTCCGGCTGATTTCAACCCACAAGCGCTGGCTGCTCAGTTTGCCTTGCCGACGTCACCCACAAACATTTACATCCCCGTCCGCTCCATTCAAAAGGCAGCCGTTGTGGGAAGAACAGAGGGGCACTTGATGGATGACGGGCCGAGCCGGATTCAGAGGACTGCCTGTTCCCTGTGAGGAATTTGATTCTCTGGTCTGCTGTACCGTAACTCTCTCTAATGTCCCAGCAATCTGCATGTAAAAATGCGCCCACAGAATGAACCCCCGCTTATGAAGAAAGAAATGTCACAAAGGAGAAACACCGTGAATTAATGAATTTCTGCACAGACTACGTCATAGCCACAGCAGTAGTGCTCATTCAAAGTATTACTAACTACATCACTGTCTCCCATAATCAAAGGAATGGTTTTTTTTTGCTATTAAAAATGTAGCCAAACAACAAATCCAGTTTATCGTTACATTATCGTTACAATTACACTGATCTCTAACCACCTAACCTCCCTGTCAGCAGATGGCGCTACTGTGCTGAAGCTAGATATTTACATGATCTTCCTGCCTCCCACCGAGGATAAGGGATTAGCCATCCAAACAAATGTCTATGAGCCAGCCCCGGCAAGTCTTTCAGCAAATTCTGAAACAGCTTAGGTGCTAATGAGTGCTAACTAGCCCATTTGCACAGCTAAAACCCAACTGGGAGACCCTCCTGTATAAACCATATTGTGTGAACCAGCAAGCTTTGCCCATCTATAAAATGGTGTGCAATATGGATCAATACACACTGTAATACATGTAGAAATCTAATCACTACAGTACAGGGCACCTTACAGTACAGAACCATGATTCAATGCCTATGTAAATCACCAATAAATCATCAGTAATATGTGGTTCATATCAAGAACAAAATGGCCAGTTCAACTTGGCAAACTGGATGAATCATGGAAATTATGCAACTGCTAGTAATCATAAGAAAAACCAAGCGGCTGCTGCCAGGTCAGATGTTTCACTCGTGTGTCGCTGTGAAACAGGAAGCAGATCCAGTTTGCTCAGAGTCCAGCGGACATCCACGTCACATCAGCCCAAAGTCCACAGCGAGGAGGGGCGGAAAACTTCCCTTTTACAGCGGCAGAGTTTAAGGGAATACGTTTATATGGCTAATCTCCCGAGTTACCCACGAGAGCGCAACACAGCCGGATGTGCAGAAGGCCAAGTCAACACGGTTTCGGGTTTCCTCCGCATTGGGCGTTGATGGCCACCCTCTTCAAACGAGTGAAACGCCCAGGAGATTCACCTGGGACAGATGATAAAAAAATCAAGATGAAGAGCAGGAGGAAGACTGGTCCCACATGAGACAAAGGGCACTGTTAGTGTCAGGGGAACAGACGACTACCGGTACAGCATCAAGACCGACCATTATAGCATCAAGACCTACCAGTACAGACCAAAGACAAAAAAAACTCACAAGGTGTGGGACCACAGGCCCCACAGTTCTCATAGCATGACAACGGCAGGATCCCTCCCAGGATTTCAGTTCAACGCCTACTGGCAACAAGGCTGGCTCTTTTCGGCACCTCCTGAGGTGTTAGACAGCCCAGCAGGTATCATTTACATGCCTTTGAAAGAGTGGCACCAGGACAAAGGTCACTGCAGTGCGCCTGAGGAGAACACAGGGGTCTTGCTTCTGGACAGAGGTTAGAACAATGACCGGGCGCATGCATGCATGCGCAAAAACGCGATAACTATGTGTGCACCCAGTTTTCATACTGTAAAGGAACCCAAAAAGCTTTAAAAAGGTTAGCAAATTTCAGGAACACAGATGTCATCATAGAAGTAATCCCATACTACTCAAAGAGCATAACTGATGAATATAAGTAAACATTAAAAAGCAGCAAAGGAGGCAAAAACGAAACTGGCTTCAGATAAGAGGAGGAGCCAAGAGGAGGAGTGTTTCATACACCACGCCCCTTCCCAGAAGACCCTCTAAGGGCCACATGGTCAAGGGCCACAGGGACCCGAGAGCACTGGCATATAATCACCTATGAATGAAGAACATGTATCCGGCTTTGTTGACGAATCCTAAAATGACATAATCTGACATAAACGGCCTTAAGGAGACTCATTCGCGCCAGATTGAGCTCGTTTTGTTTCAGATGAAATTCCAGCTAGAAGTTCACTTAGAATTGTTTGTTTTTTCCATGAAAGACATGTATGCAGCAACTCCCCCCCCCCCCCCCACAACACCCACTGACACGCGATCTGGGCTGTGAGTGCTAGCCATGGGAACAGGAGCAACCCGTATCCATAAATGGCATCCGCAAAACAAAAATGTGGAAGGATTAGCTGCTAAATTCCCCAAGCCTGGAATATCAGGTTACTGTTGGTTGACTGAAAAGCCAGCTCCTGCTTCCAACTCACCTCAATTTATGTAATGAAAATATTACAGTGTGTGACAATGCGTTACGCAATAACGCTGCAGCATATGACGAACATGCATTACATTTTGTCGAGTTTTTACATATTGCCTTATTATTACTTAATGTGTTGTTACGGCCCAAACAGAGGACCAGCTAACAGACCAGAGACATCCAAGCTGGATTAAACAGCATCTTTGCTGATACAACACAGGTTCCAGCCCCATGCCCCCCCCCCCCAGATAAAGCCGTTAGCATGGCCGTCCGAAGCAGCATGCTAATCTGGGAGGAACCCTGGCAGACAGACAAAAGGCTAATTATCCAGCAAATAGCCCATAGCACCATTAGCATATGGGTCCACCTACACCTAGCTAAGGGGGGGGCTCTTAACGCAGGGATATGGTCATGTTACAGCACAATGTCACCCCAGCAGGGGGTACCTCAACAGGACAGAAGAATGACTCCAACAAGTCCCACCAGTGCAGGAAGGTGTGTTTGTGTGCGTGTTTGGGGGGGGGGGGGGGGGTGGGTTT
>JAODJU010000095.1:2457287-2480748 GCA_026776725.1 Gnathonemus echidnorhynchus
CTTCAGAAAGCAGCCTCAGACAGCAGCCTCAGAAAGCAGCCTCAGAAAGCAGCCTCAGACAGCAGCCTCAGAAAGCAACTTCAGAAAGCAGCCTCAGACAGCAGCCTCAGAAAGCAACTTCAGAAAGCAGCCTCAGACAGCAGCCTCAGAAAGCAGCCTCAGAAAGCAGCCTCAGACAGCAGCCTCAGAAAGCAGCCTCAGAAAGCAGCCTCAGACAGCAGCCTCAGAACCCCCCCAGGGGGTGCAGCTCATGGACCTGGGCTCGGCGTTCGTTCTGATTCATGTCCAAACGCCTATCTTTTACATTTCCAAACAGTGTGAACGCCCATATCAAATGCTGCACTTACCTGGAGGCGCAGATTACCAGTCAGGTGAGAGAAAAGCAGCCTCCATAAACAGTCATGTGGAAACGTGTTGGAACGTTAAAATAATCCAAAATAAGTTTTATTTCACTGTAGGACAGAAGTGTCACTACAGATTTATGAAAAGGGCAGCTAAGCCATGGGGGACCGATTTTAATGAAATTGAATGAGAACACACTATTTAAACTAATTAGTGTACATTTACTGGGGGGGAGGGAGAGAGGAATTTTATTTAAAACCCATAAAGGCCTCTGCTCCAGAGACTCCAGCAATCTTTAAGAGGACAGCCAGAGAAAACCACTAACGTAACTCTATTGTTGTGCTGCAGCGCCCTCTAGTGACAGAATTACGCTAAACGTTAGATAGCTTGTTGCGGCATCATTTGTTTTTGACGGGCGACATTCCCAGAATGGAGAGCCGAGGCTCCCTGTGCTGATCAAGATGGACCGAAGCCCCACCGTCCTGCAGATCTGGAGGGTAGGAATGTGGCAATCGGCTCTCCAGCAGAGGCCCAGGTTCACGAGAGGCACCAGCTCGTACGCCGCAAGAGCCAGTTGGATGGGGCCCGGGAGGGACGCTGACCTGGGGGCACGCCTGAGGAGATGGTGGAGGAGGACAGCTGGCCCTGGCCCTTGGAGGTCATGCCGGCCACCTCGATGGTGTAGGTGGTGAGGGCGGTGAGGCCTGTGACACGGTACTCCAGCGTGACGTTGGGGAGGTAGTGCGTGACACGCGTGTTGGTGCGGTTGTACTCCTCCCAGGAGATACGGTAACCTGGCAAGAAGGGGGCACAGTTAGGGATCAGGGGGTGGCGGACGAGGTGGGGGCAGGTTCTCCTGGCACGCTCACCTGTGAGGATGCCGTTCTTCTCATGAGGCTCCCTCCAGCTGACCTTCAGGGAGGTGTCCAGGATCTCAGTGAAGCTCAGGTGGCCCACAGGACCAGGGGCTGCAGTAGAGGAGTCCACAGGATTAACAGGGCTGACAGAGGAGGTGGTCGGGGTGTGACGGCGTACAGTCCCGCACGTGTGGGCGACACTCACTGTCCTCGTGTGTGCGCAGCCCCTTCGGCGGACTGCGGGGTCCGTCCCCCGGCGTGGTGAAGCACAGCACAGACGTGAAGTACTCTGTGAACTTCTTGAGCCCCATGACATAGCCCACGTGTACACTGTCCTGGAAGTTGGGCCGCACTGTCACCACGGTAACTTCCTCCTCTTGGCCTGGTTCCCATGCCAACAGCTAACAAATGAGGAAGAAAAAAGAAAGCGGGAAGCATCCAGTGCCATCAAACAACGAGAAAGTGCTCAGACATTTTGCTTGAACCCAGGGAGTCTGGGGGAGGGGGGGGGGGGCAAGCATCAGCAGCCAGGAGAGGTGGCCTGCACAGATCAAGGAGCCCAGTATCACAGACGATACCAGCTAGTGGGGGGAGCAGGGGAGCCAGTGGACCAAATGGCCAATTACGGTTTTGGGTAATGACTCTCCTGGGCAGCTCTGCTGTGCCAGTACGTTTCTATCAGGGAGGGGGCCGTGCAGGGGGGTGGGGGTGGGGGCACTGCCTTTGTTCTTCCATTGGCACTCCCATGGGAAATTCCAATAAACTCCAGTTATAACAGAACCAGAGGTATTAATGCTGGAGATTTGGACCAAGAAAGTTATTCTGTTAATGATGTCATAAGTGAAACAAAGAAAGTGGGAAAGTCTGTCACGTATCCATAATCATTGCGTACCAAGTTATAGACCCTGAGATGTTAAACACCGCGATAAAGACTCAAAGCACAGTGCGATGAAACATAAGTGTTTTCCTGTCTAAACGTAAAGTGGCCTCTGTTCTTTAGCAAAATAGTAGTTTGATCTGGATCTGGTGGAAATCTCTGGTGGACGGGCATTTGCTGTGATATCAGTCAGATTCCTCTCCCTGTTTTGATCCTCCCTGACCTATAAGCCACATTCTGTATCTATGCTTACTGATGAGAACAAGGAAATCCTCTGGGATTCTGGTGAGCATAAGTCAACAAAGACAGTTCTTTGCTCTAATTAATGGAGGAATCTAAATTGAGCCAAGTCAATGTGCATCTCAGTTCCCCCTTCTGCATATAGAGGGCAGTGTTGTGACAGGTAGCTGCTGAACCTCATCTTGTAGCCAAGTCAACAAGGGCAGTACTTCAGCTAATTAACTAAAGAATCTAAATTGCAAACCAGGTTGCTTTCAGTCTCAGTTCCCCCTCCTGCCCATAGAGGGCAGTGCTGCAACAGATAGGTGCTGATGCTCACCTTGTAGCCCTGGTTAATGCCATTGATGAACTGGGGGCTGGGGGCGGACCAGGTGAAGCGGATGGTGGTGGAGTTGACAGCCTCTGCTTGCACATTGCCGGGGGCGATGGTAGGCACTGTTGGACAGGGGACGGAGGAAGATTAAAATCCCTGCAGGTTCAATCCGGATGGCTCACCCCCTCCTCCCCCCCGGGAACTGGAACTCATGGAAGGGGCCTGTGGAGGAGCACTGCCCTGATAGCACCATCGATCACTGCTACACTCTGGGTCAGGACACATGACAGCGATATTAGCCGATATTGGCTCTTCCCTCTTGGGGATGACCTCAAATCCCCACATGCTCGTCAGGTACATGGCACCCCACTGCCTGCAGGGCTCCCCTGAGCTTCACTGTCTCATCAAGGAACATCAGAGGGACAAACAACAAAGTTTATGTTATAGAGTTTATGGGGAGTAATACATCACTGGGTTTGAGAGATATATTGCATTCTGGGTATGTGGAAGGTAGTACTTCACAGAGTATGCAAGGTGTAATACGTTGTGATGTCAGAGGCAGTACACTACAGAGGATGTGCAGATTCATTACCAAATACTCTTTTGATTCCTCTGTCAGACTGATTATCACTGATTCTTCTAGCAGACTGATAATCTCTCAGCAGCATGATCATCACCGAACCCTTTATAAGACTCGACTACAGCTCTCTGCGCCTCACCTCCTTGCAGGGTCCACTCCGTCACCTTGTGGCTGAAGGTGCCCAGCCCCGCCCCATTGTACGCCGCCACCTCGATCTCGTAGTTGGTCCAGATGATGAGGTCCTCCAGCAGTAGGTTGGTCACATCCGGATTGGTTATGTTCTTGAACTGGTAGCCCACGGGCAGCCCGGCCAGACAGTACCTGTGAGGAGTGGCCGGGGTCAGGACCGAGAGGGACCGGCGTGACATTGGGTTACGAGCCTCTAATAAGGCTGACCAAACAGGGGAACCCTGTGCTTACACGTGATGGGGAGGAGAGTCGACTGGAAGTGAGCGGCATGAATGTGTGGTTGGTGACACCAGACTGATACCTCTCATTATTTATTAACTCTCTCACTCGGCAGAGAATCTATCTCAGGTGACTGCTGGATATTTAATAGGGCAACTCAGGTTAAGCGCCTTGCTCTGAGGTACAGAATGACCTGTCCTGGGGATTAAGCCTGCAGGGCCTCCTGATTGCCGTGTGCTTGCATCACTGCCGGTGGAAGCTCAAGTGGAGCCCTAAGCAATCTTCACCAGCAGTGCTTCCTCCACCGGCAAAGTTCGGGAGGGGTTGCCAGTGGTATGCTAATATCGGCACCCCCTTAGAGGATGGCACCCTGGGCTACCGCCTATGTTACCTAATGTATTGACCGGCACTAGCTTGTATCATGATGGGCTGAGGACGTCAATATGAGTCACGCAGCAGGCTGACGGGGGGGGGGTTACTTTACCGGATAATGTACCCCCGCAAGATGCCGTTCTGGTGACTCTCGGGTGGGGGCTGCCACTGGATCATGATGGACTGGTTGGTGCGTCCGCTGGCGATGACGTTCTGGGGTGGGGCACTGGGCGGCTCCTCTGGGAGGGTCACCCTGAAGGTAGAGATCGGGCGGCAGCGGGAGAAGCGTCTTTAGATCTGCCTGACTTCCAGAAGGAAACTGATCCTTGCAGCCTTAACAAGGTGCCTGTCTCTCTACCTGCACAGGGATATTGCCTCCCCTGTTCCCTCTTTGTTGTACCTGTCACAACCCCGAACCCCTCTGTGTAATCTTTTCTGATAGGGACAAAGCAGGAGAGATCAAGGGACCCCCTACGGAGGATTCAGCAAGGGAAATTCTGGCCATCCCGACACCAGGAGAGTATTGTTTCCTGTCACAAAGAGTGGGTAATAACAATACTGTTAGGATCGAGGTTGAGACAGTATGTTCGGTTTAGAGGCCAGATGAAGGCTGGAAGATCCCTCTCTAATCCTTCCACGCTGTGCAGAAGCCCCCATCCTCCCATGGAGTTTCCTGGGCCGTGTGAAAATACAATCCAACAGCTCTGATATGTGTGAGACCCCAGAGATCTGGAGTAACTGGGCATCATGTCCTGATCACCAAACTACCCTCATAAGCAGGTGAATCATCAGCTCCACTGTGTCTTACTGAGTCCCTCACGCTGTCGTTTTGAGCCCCCTGACAGGCAGAATTGGAGAGTGGCAAGGAGTCTGAGACACCGACGGTGGCAGAACATGTGACAGCCGACCTACCTGTCTGTCTCCTTGCTGAACTGACCCTTCCCCACATCATTGACTGCACATAGGCGGAACTGGTAGGAGCGGGCAGGAATGAGGCCGCTGACTGTCACGGCGGTGGATTCAGGTTCAATGTTGGCCAGGAGCACAGTCCATGGAGCATCTGGCATGGAAGGACACTTGCATAAATACCTTGATACACTCCTTGCTCTGAGAGCCCACACCCTCACTCCTACTGTGTCCCTATGCTGTCTCTTACATCTCCTACTTCTCCAGTCACCTCAACTCTACCCAACCATGTCCAGTGTCTATCTGTGCCTGCATCTCCCAGCATCCCCAGTACACTCGCACTTACTGTTTTCTGACACCTCTAGGATGTATCGGATCAGGGGGCTATTCCCGTCGAAGGGCTTAGCCCAAGTCAGGTTGATGGCCCTCTTCTCAGTCAAGCTCAGCTGGGCAGCCGGGTTCTCTGGAGCATGGGGCAACTGCCTACGAAAGTGAAAGAGAGTGACAGGGAGAGAGAGGGAGCGAAATAAAGAGAGAGAATGAACAAATTAGAGACAGCAGGGAAAGATCCTGAAGCACAACTTTATAGACTAGGAATTAAGACAAATAAAAATGATAAAATATACAGAACTGATTTAGACAACAAATATGATGCACATGGCTAACTGGAACAAAGAAAATTAAGAAAACAATAAATTAGAATATTACTATGTTGTGTGAGAGAAAAAGCACCAAATAGCTAACAAGGGATAAATATCCCTCAGAGAGAACTGTACTAATAAAGTCACAGGGACAGTATCAACAAGGTGCTGGATGAGCGATTAGCTGCATCACAGAGCACCAGCACAGAGTAGGAGATCTGTTTCTATTGTAGAAGTATGTGGGGGAAAGACAAAAAGCAAGGCAGGACATAGGAATGAGAAATCTGTATGTCAGGAGCCCTAAGGCATCTGCACATATCATAGCCTATCAAACAAAAGTATAGCTTTACAGAGCATAGTGTAGAAAAACACTGTGATGAATAGTATGTAATATGAATAGTATTACAAAGAATAGCATTGTATAGCATAGTATA
This sequence comes from Gnathonemus echidnorhynchus, assembly GCA_026776725.1. Classification (NCBI taxonomy): domain Eukaryota; kingdom Metazoa; phylum Chordata; class Actinopteri; order Osteoglossiformes; family Mormyridae; genus Gnathonemus; species Gnathonemus echidnorhynchus. Next base: position 2,463,258 of record JAODJU010000095.1, read on the forward strand.
ATATATGTATAATATATAGTATAGTGTAGTAGCAAAATTATGGCACGATACATTACAGTGTAGCATTAGCTGTATTGTAGTAGAAAATCTTATTTACTTTGCCAAAAAGAATGACAATCTTGTATTAGGAGGCATACTTACTTCATTTAAATCTACTATACTTTTTGATATGTTAGGGTGTTGTTCTGATATCCCTGTTACTACTGTTAGCACTCCTGTAATTACTTAGTATGAGAATATTGAAAGTTAAACTGCACACGGAGAGGGCAGGATGGTGGATGGTCAAGGGGGACATTGAGACAAGGAAAGAACAACCACCATGGACCGCGGAGGTTGCCAAGGAAACGGACAGGTGGCGAACAAAGATAATTAGGTGGCGCATGACAGATGAAAACCAAGTCCACGCGTGAAGGAGACAAAGCACTGGGAGGTATAGGGATGGATGGAGAACAGGTACAGAGAGAAAAACATCAGGAGGTACAGGGACAGATGGAGAACAGGTACAAAGAGCAAAGCACAAGGAGGTACAGGGACAAATGGAGAACAGGTACAGAGAGCAAAACATCAGGAGGTACAGGGACTGATGGAGAACAGGTACAGAGAGAGAGAAAAATATCGGGAGGTACAGGGACAGATGGAGAACAGGTACAGAGAGTAAAACATCGGGAGGTACAGGGACTTATGGAGAACAGGTACAGAGAGAAAAATATCGGGAGGTACAGGGACAGATGGAGAACAAGTACAGAGAGCAAAGCACTGGGAGATACAGGTGCAGATGGAGAACAGGTACAGAGTATAAAGCACTGGGAAGTATGGGGACAGATGGAGAACAAGCAGAGAGAGCAAAGAGAACCAGTAAGAAATCAGTGAAGGACTGAAGGTGCAGAATGATGGTAGTTATATGGAGCTGCCTATTATTCTATCTGAATCAGAATCAGGATTTTCGTTCCCTGTGGGAGATAAATACAATTCCTGAAGCCACCGCTGACCCAAAAGTGGAAGTGGCCTCACCTGACCCGGAGGTGAGCACTGCGCGAATCGTTGCCCCCGACAGAGGTGACTCGGCAGGTGTAGGTGCCGATATCCCCGGACCATGTCTGTGAGATGTGCAGTGTGCCGTCTGGCTCCAGGCGAACCCTTGGTGTGGATTGAGTGCTGATGACGGTACCCTCTTTCTCCCACACGTACCTGAGTGGGGGGGGGGCATGTACAGACATGTCACATGACCAAGCCACATAATATTAGGTTGACATGTCCTGCTGATTGCCCATTTGGAAAATGTGATATACTGAACATGGACAGTAGGTGGCAGAGAGGTAAAGGTATTGACTAACAGATGGAATATCTAAAGTCAACGAATAAGCTGCCTTTGCACTGCCTTTATACATCACATGACTTACTTGTTGGGATGACAGCACCACCTTCATCACCAAAAAGGCTCAACAACACAAGCTCTATCTCCACCAATTGTAGAAGTTTAACCTTTGTCAGGCTAAACCTCTACCAGCTCTACACTGCCATTACTGAATCCCCCCACAATTACAGCATCCATCATAGTACGGTGGGGGTCAGCAATTCCCCCGGCCAAGGGCAAGCTCCAGCAAGTTACTCCATGAGCCACAGAGAAGGCCATCAGCTGCCTGCATCCAATTCTAGAGTAAAGAAGCGAGCTGAAATGATCACCGTTGACCCTTCCCACCCCGTCTATGACCTGTCTGTTCACTTCAGTTAAAGGGCCGTTGCAAAGCCAAACGTCACCTGGACAGTTTCTTTCCCCTCAGCTGGAGCCATTGGAAACACTTCCCTCTCTGTAACCTGCGGACTGACTCGATGCTAAGCAGTTACTGATCCAACACCTTCCTATCGCTCAAACGCTCCCCCCACTGTAGACAACTGCTTACCTTCAGTTGCTCAATGGTTAGAGTAGCTGTGTTCAATGTAATCATGTACCGTGTTCAGTGTAGTTATACTCATTGTAGCTGGTTTCAGTGTAATCATGCTCGGAATAGCTTTATTCAGTGTAATCATGCTCAAAATAGCTGTGTTGAGTGTAATCATGCTCAGAATAGCTGTGTTCAGTGTATTTATGCTCAGTGGAGCTGCTTTTAGTGTAATGAAGCCCTGGACTGTCCTCTAGATTAAAATGTCTGAAAGAAAAACTAACTAAATAAATAAATAAACGAAAGGCCTTAAAATGTCCTGCCCCCCCCCCCCCCTTTTGTTTGGATGAATTTTCCAGACGAGGGAACAGACGGGCGAGTGCAGAGCTGTGCTCTGTCTTCCCAGCTCCCTGTCACGCGCCCACATACACACACACATACACGCGCGCGTGCAGGCTGGCGCACCATGATTAATTGCAGCTGTAGGTGCTCTGCGGTTAATCGCCTTACCGTTGTTTGTAATGAAAGATGGTGTCCGGGACCATTACTCTTTCATTTCGTCATTTACTCCATACCGAATCAGTGAGCGGATCCTGCACGCCCGAGTGCAGCCAAATAAATCACATGCGGACTCCGGCAGCTCAGCAGCTGCGTCCCGGTGACACGAAAGGGTGATGATGGTGGCCTGTGAGCCTGGGGGCCTGTGAGAGGGGCAGCTGGAGAAGCGAAAGGGTGCCCCCCTTACCTGATGGTAACGCTGGGGTCGTGGGTCACCCCGCAGGTCATGGTGGCCTTCGTGCCTTTGATCACACTCTGGTCCTGAGGCGGGCTGGTGATGCGGGTTCGAGCTGGGAACGGGATGGCGAGAGAGGCTCAGAGGGCTGTCTAAACAGGATACAGAAGAACCGCACATAGAACACAGCGGCCCCTCACCCCAGACCACCAGGTCAGCAGATGCCTCGTCGATGCCGCGGGAGTTGCTGGCCATGCAGGTGTAGCTGCCAGCGTCCGAGATGTGGGCGGGGCTTATGAGGAGGCTCCCAGACTCAAGCAGTGTGAAGCGAGGCAGCTGGACCGAGCCACTGGCCAGGACACGCTCACCTGGGATGGGGGGTTAAAAATATGTCAGGGCTCTGGTGAGCAGATCATGGTATCTGTTATGTCGACCTTCAAAACACTGCCACGACATGGGGTGGGGGGCATGTCTCCCACCTTTCTGCCAGGTGATGGCGGGGCGTGGGGCTCCGGAGGTCTCACAGTGCAGGATGACGGACATCCCATCGATGACGGTGCTGTCCGAGGGCCCCGCCGTGATGTTGGGGGCTATGCCTAGGCGGAGGAGCTTAGGTAAGGTGCATGCAGGAGAGAGAGGGAGAGAGAGAGGCAGGGAGAGGCAACGAGAGAAAGGGAACGGGGGTGGTCCCCACAGATACACAGACACACACACGCACACATATACACACACAGTCGAGTCACGAAATTCCCCCGTGCACATGAAATCCCATCCAGACAGGAGATGTACCTGACAGACATGACAATCTTGGAGGAAACATTTTTTAAGACATTTCAATTTCTGGCAAAACCCAAGTGAATCATGACTCCAAAGTGTTCAGCTACTGCTCACGCTGGTTCACTTGATGCTTTGTGGATTTAGAGGTGCTGCAAACGCAGCAACTTATCAGTCCAAGGAGGGGGAAGACAATTTACATGGGTGGAGGGGGACCTACTGGTGACTGCCAGGTACGTGTTGGTCTGGACCTCCCCGGCAGGGTTGCGAGCAAAGCACTGGAACATTCCGGTGTCATCTGGAAGGAGGCCGTTGACCTGCAGGCTGCCCCCCGCCAGCACTCGGTACCTGGGCGTCTTCACAGGGCTGATGGGCGCGGCGTCTTTGTACCACGCGATTTCGGGCTGCGGGACACCTGACCCGGGGGGTGTAGAAGTAGGGGGTCAGTGAGCAGGAGTAGTGAGACATGCGCATGCATGTGTGGGTACACACACACACACTCACACATGCACACACACACACTAACACACGCGCACACACATGCACACACACACACACACACACCTACACACACACAAACACACACACACACACACTCACCTCGCGCCTGGCACGGGATGTCCACTACCTTCTCCATCTCCGCGGTGATGTGTCTTTCTGGCTCCTTCACGAACTGCGGTGGCTCTGTACCGGGTCAGACACCAGCCTGCCATCAGTCTGAGAAGAGCCCCCCCTCTTTGAGACACGCCCCCAATCCCTCACGCATCCTAAATGCTTAATTTATAAAACAGAATTAGGCTGTAAAGTGTGAAATTTCTCTCCTGATATTCCCTCCGCATATCAGTCAGGCAAAACAGTAACTGGCTATTCAACCGAAAACTCATTACAAGCTTAAATTCATTTACGGCATCTTAAAAACTTTCTTAATTGTTATGCCAAACAAGTCCATAAGCCTCTTTGTGAAAATGAGCCTTTAATATCTCGTTCATATATCTACCTGCATTAACATTACAAAGGAAAGAATATATTCAGTACATTCAGTGGCCTGCAGTTCCATGCCCAAGGTGTAAGTGTGGTTGACAGCGGGCGGCGGGTGGATACCGTGCACGTGGAGGTAGGCCCCCGCACTGACAGACGGCACGCTGCTGCTGCGGAGCACCGCCTCGCACTCGTAGAAGCCAGAGTCGCTGAGCACGGGGGCGATGATAGTCAGTCTGCGGTTGAAGTCGCTCAGGCCGCTGCTGACCAGGGTGCCGTCCTTCTTCCAGGTGATGCTGAGCTTGATGAGCGGCCTAAAGAGTGGGGGGGGGTATGCAGGAGCTGTTGTTCTGAAGCAGCTTCCTTGGCTGTAGCTAGGCTAGCTCACTCCACATGCAGCATCTCCTTTGCCTTCCTGTTGTCGCGCATCGCTACACTCCGTTTGTTGCAAGCTCTGCTGAGCTAGGCTAAGGTAGGCTACCCTAAGTTAGGCCTTGTTTTGTCTGCTTAACCTCATGTACCAAGTGGCTGTCGCAGCTCCTCCACCACGGCGCTCAGCATTCACGGGGCAGAACTGTTTCCTGACCTCCCTCACCACACCGTATGGGCCTCCGCTGGGCACGGAGCTGTCAGGTCCATCTTCGTCAGACTGTCAAACCGGGCGGTTGTCGGTGCTACGCTAATTGGCGCTAGGCCGCTTTGTGTGTTATACATGGATGCTCTTCACGGTGATTCCAGAAGGTGGCTTTCAGGAGTCATTAGGAAGTAGGACCAGCTCCAGCATGTACATCTGTGCCCCATAATGGAGAGCAGTCACAGAAATGGAGGCCAGAACCCACCTGGCGTTGGCGACACACTCCATGGTCACCTCTGAGGTCCCGGACACGACGCTGGTGTTCCTGGGAGGAACGATGATGGTGGGGGCGATGGGATCTGCGGGCCCCCCCACATCTTCAAGGAAACAAGGGAAGAAAGTGTGAAAACCTGTCTGTTTGGGTGTGTACGTGTTTTTGTGTGCGTTTTGTTTGTGTGTGTGTTTGTAATTATTACTTTGTGAGGACCTGATTACCCCACAATGTGTTAAAAACCTGTGACTTTCTGTATCATTTTCTTGATCCCCACAAGGATAACCTAAATTTAATAAAAATCTGTGACTGCAATGTGTGTATGTCTGTGTGTGTCTGTGTGTATATGTATGTGTGTGTGTGTGTGTGGGTTTGCATAGATCACATTTGATGACCAAATTGTCCCCAAAGTGTAGTAAAACCTGAAATCTCCCTTCTTTTGTGGACATCTTTTGAGGTCCCCATTTGGATAACCTCAGTTTTATAAAAATCTGCAAATGCAATCAAAAAAGTAAAAATGCCAAAAGTCTTGTATTTGGGCTGGTTGCTTATGGTTAAGGTTAGGGATGGGTAGGGGTTAAGGGTGTCATGATTGGGATTATGGTTTTTCCAAAAGAAATGAATGGACGGTCCCCATTTAGATAGGAAGATCAACAGCCTTGTGTGTGTGTGTGCGTGTGTGTGTGCTGAAACTGTCCTATTTGTACGCGTTTCGATTGCCCATTAAAGTCCATGTCTCTCTGTGGGATAATATTCCCTAGTGCTGCAGTCTTCTGAGTGAACAAATGTGTGTGCAGAGTGACAGACTGACCGTGATAACGACAGCCAGTGGGAATTGCTAAGCTGTCCAACCTGGTCCCGGAGAAATGTGTTGTGTTAATTCACAATTTGGTACCCCACCAGCCATCCCCATGTGACCGCCATTCCGTCTGCCCCCCACTGCCGTCGCCCCCACACACCCAGGAGATGAGATGACTGCATATTCAGGCTCAGGTGAAAGGTCAGCTAGTGGCCATTAGACAGCATGTCTACCATTACTAGGCTGTTTTCTGGGTTGGGCTGTCCCGATAGCCAGGCAGGAGTACTGTGGGGGGGCATGATTCACATGCTCAGGAAGGACAGTGGCTTTCGGGGTGATGGAAAGGTTTCCTGCAGGGTTGCAGTGAGTTGAAGATCAATGAGCAGGACTATCTCAAACACAATGTTCTCATACCAAGTCACCGCCTTCCCACTTGTACACCTGACCTGCCTCTGGTTACATTAGTGTGACCCAATAGTATAGCCTTGGCGCTATGTGTCCTCCCTGCTAACAGGGGGAGCCAAAACATCTTTGCTTTGCAGACAAAACAAAGGATACCAGTGTAAAAATGTATTTGAATAAACAGGAAAACACGACTTACATGGCAAATGGCAAGCATATAAAGTTTCCTACAGGCACTATTTGACTCCTATTTTAATGTTTATTAAAGCAATTAATGAGTCATAATCCCACCCCCAGAAAAAAAAACAAGTTTGCTAAATTAGTTGATATTTATTTTGTTGAAACCAGCCCACGGTACCTGTTTTTCAAATGTTACTATTTTTATGCACATTTTACTGGAAATGTCCCTGGAAAGATCAAGTAAACTCCTGCACACACAAACAGCTCTGTTCTGTCTCTTATTGTACGTGTTTGCCCTGTAAATCCATCGGCTATGTGCTGCATGTACGGCCTTCATCACATGAAGGAATAGAGCAAGTGCTTCCTTGGGACCCACACTGCCCAACGGCCATTGGGAGGCCGGACCGAGCTCCTGTGCTGGGTCCGCTTTGGGACAAAGCACGGACTCACTTGACCTCATTTCCACAGCAAGCTGCATGCCGTCATGTCGAGAAATTGCAGCCACAGTTACCCATTCTCTAACAGCCACGCCACAGGAAAACCAAGAAGAAACGTGAGGATTTATGTCACTCATGTAAACAAGTATACCCATCTCGGGCAACAAAATCGAGACTCCAGGGTGGCCTGGTCAAGTAAGGCCGACCTCTAGTGTGGGAAGAGTGATCTTTCAAAGGCTTTTTGGGTTTCGAGTCACACGTACTGCAGACATGTAACCGACTGCAAGGACAAGCATGAAGCCCTCGGCGCATCAGCTTTTTGGGAAGAGTGCTGACTCAGCTGAGGTCCCATCATCCAGCGGGATGCAGGAACTGCACTCCAAAAGCTCTAGAAACTCTGGAAGCTTTAATGACAAGATGAGGTCATTCAGATTGACTTGATTGGAAGCAACCTCCAGTTTAAATGCCGGCAAACTTATATCTGCGCAGATTTGAATTAATGTAAGGGTGCCGGCTGCGCAGCCTATCTGATAGCATATTCCAAAGATGCCCTCTGCCCCTTGCCAACTAGTTAGCATTTGATTTTTGTTTTGGAATCGGATCTCACACTGAAGTGGCTGAAGCTGTTGACCTACAGTTCACTGTTGTTCCCTATGCTTCAGACTAAAGATTAATTCGAACTTCTCAACTTTCCTTATATTCCGGCCCCTCAAGACCAGAATGATTTCTGTTACTCTTTGCTGAACTCTCGAAAGCAGCGAGATGCTTTCTGAAGTGCCCGTCTTGGCTGGGTTCTTACTCGTGTATTGTGCACTCTCAGCATGACAATATGCATGTGACAGACAGCTCAATGCAGATACGCAGCACTGTGGGAGGACAATATTCAGTAGGGCGGACAACTAGGAGTAGAGTCTCATCCACACAAATACCCAGGCTTCAACTTCACAGGCACCTGCTGGGAATCTGCTCGCTCCAGACTGCATAGTACTATGACTCATCCTTCGGAGCGTGACACAGTCCGACTCGCAAGGACGATTCTTAACATCTATAACCAGCCTACATAAATCCCCATGGGACTCTCACCAGCTCTCTCTTTCAGATGTCCGCACAAACTATCTGAACCCATTCAGAGAATGTTCTGAGGTTCAGGATCACATGGTCATCATTGATCTCCTGGAATGCAGCGGACCTTCTCCTCATGAACCCTAACTGCTTTACTAAACATCAGTCAGATCACGTTGGATTAGGAGACGGGGGAGGGGAAGACACCTTCATTATTCAGCATTTTCTATTACCCATTATTTTGCCCTGCAAACAGTCAGGGCCGGGGCAGGCACTGTGAATGATGTCCGCTCAGCGGCATCTACGTGAGCAGGGGCCTCACGGTTTGTCATGAACACCACAGCCCATGTGATTCCTCACGACAGATTCCTGCACTTCGGGCTGCTCGCCTCATGCTACTGCCAGAAGGAGGGAGAGATGAAGAGGAGAAGAGAGAAAAGAAAGGGGAAGCCTCAAGCAAGAGAAAGAGAGAGAGAAAATATCTCCCGCGACTCACATCTTCCCGTCTATCTACAGAGGGGCCGCGGTTCTCAGCAAAGCACAAAGTATCGAGGCTCGTCAGCTTGCCAGCGCCAGGGCCGACCTTTCCCTGGAGCCCCGAGGCACCCGGAACTGCTGAGCCATGACTCAGGATCAAGTGAGTCCTGAGGGGTGACTCCTATGCTCGGGGGAGCAGGAGGCGGGGCCTGAGTCTTTGGCCAGCCTCACCATGCTGGACCCGGGCCGGGCTGAGGGGATGCGCTAATAAGTAGCTCTGAATTTACAGACGGGCTGTATGCACATTTTTCTTCTGCTGTCCATGCAGAGGACATGAGCCTGAACAAATAGCTTCCTGGTGGTAAAATAATAAGCAGTTCAATTATGTGCGAGTCGACGTGAGGCACAGCAGCCTAATGAATTCCCCATCGCCCGATCCCGCTCGCTCTGCCTCTCCTCTTTGCTGCCTCCCGTCTCCTCCTGTCCCCCCTGTTCCACCCTCTCCAGGTGCAGCTCTCACCTTGAGGGGGTGTACTACATTAAATGGCCATTTATTTTGCCGGGAAGCAGACTCTCTGCCCTCTCTTTCCTCAATCCCTGCCTCACAAATGCATTCATCACAAGTGTGTGTGCGTGAGCATATATGTGTGTGCAAGAATGTGTGTCTGTTTCTTGTCAGGTTTATTTAAAACAGTTTAATTGTCGAACTCTGTGTGTTCTGCCAAGAATTTAACCTTCAAATTCCAAAAACTGCACCAACAAAAGCAGATTAAACTTGATAAAAAGGGAGACATTTAGCCCGAACCTCCATGTGAGATTTGTCCATTAAGCCGAGTTTTTTACTGCCTCAGTACATTTATCGGGGGCTACGCTGACATACCCACGTGCCCCTCTGGGTGCAGTGGGAAGAAGAGAGAGGAGACACGGGCCTGAAGAAGGTTTTCTCCTCCCAGGGCAAGTTTTGGAGTGTTTGGTTCTCATGGAAGCTTTGGAGACCTTGCCCCTTCAGGCTAACGTGGAAGTTGGGCTGGCACCAGATGGCCAGGCCCCGTGAGGCAGGCCCTGTGAGGCAGGCCCCGTGAGGCAGGCCCTGTGAGGCAGGCCCCGTGAGGCAGGCCCTCACTTTGTCTTCATCCCATTCTGGATCTCTTTCATGGTCGGTCTGCCCAAGGTGCTTCATGCACCGGGGAAGAGAAGTTTCTTTCACAAGGAAGGTTAACTATGTTGCTAGATGTTGTGGGCTTTTTGCCACCTGCGTTTAAGACAAATTTTCTGTTCTTAGGGACAAGGTGTCAGATCTCCAGATGAGCTTTGAAAGGTGTGGAGGGAAGGAACAGGTTGCTCAACCCATGAGTGACCAGGACCTGCCCCTCGGGAGGGGCTGAATAGTGTTGGTATGTGGACAGTTATCTCATTCTGGAACCTTCCATCTGTAGTCCCAATACACCAGCTGGAGATGTCACATTTCAGGACCTTGTGAGTGAGTATATACGCCTGGACTATGTGACTGCTTTACTCTGTGTGTGTGTGTGTGTGTGTGTGCTCTGTTGACACTCACTGTCGACGAAAAGGGTGATCGGCTGGCTTGTTTTGTTCTCCCCATTCTTGTCGTTGACCGCTTGCACGTAGTAGTGGCCAGCATCTGGGGCCACGGTGGACAGGATCACCAGGGTGTTGTCCAGGGTGATGGCGCTGGAGGGCGAGAATGCAGGTGTCAGTCCTCACCCACAGGATCACCCAGGTGTGCTGGTCTTAGCTGCTGGGTAACTAGGAGCAATAAGGGGTCTGCTGCTTATCCTCATGTTGGATGTACTGAGAAGACACCAAGATCCAAGGCCAATCATGTCAGCTACGATAAACACACGTGACATACTAGCCTGTCTGCAGTTTTATCCAAAGCCTACAAAGACACTGTTAACAGTACACACTACAAAGTGCACACTACAAAGCACACATTACAAAGTGCACACTAATGATGCTGATGGATCTGTTGATTTATTGATTGATTGACACCCGCATCGCACTTGCTGCTTACACATACTCCACTCCCCGTCACCCAGGGTGTTTCATGAAAGCCGCCCCTTGCTGTTTATTAGCTTACAAATGCCTAATAAAGAAAGATCACCCCTCGTATTCAAAAGAAAAATCCCTTGTTTCACAGTGGGAGCAGAGAGATGGCGGTTGGGTAATTAGCAGAAACGAGATAAAATGCTGTTATCGGCGAGATTTAAAAGTCTGTAGCCCTTTATTCCTCCTTCAGTGGCCGATGTCATCTCCAACTATCTCACTGGCTAAACTCATCCAAAATGGGGTCAAATTTCCGGGTCCAGGAGATAAGCGTGATCGCACAGTGCTGTCCTTTCCGGTTGCAAATTAACGTGCGGCCAGTTTTCCTGATAATTACAAGCTCTCTCCGACTGGAAGCGGAATGCTACTGGAAAGAAAAGATGAGAATTTAAGTGTCTGACGCCAAGAGTGTGCCTCTGTAGAGATTCTATTTAAACAGCAATTACTCCCCCAGAGTTTCCGCATGCTGGCAGAGCGATATCATCAAGGCTTTTTTGAGATCAGCTCAGTCCACTTGCCGAACAAATGCCACAGATCACCAAAGGCCTTTCATCAAAAGTCTTCGATGAGGATCATCATTTTGGATTCTCGCTGCGTTTTTGGCAAGGGGGGGGAGGAAGATTTGAAGAGGCCAGCTTGATGATCCAACAGTAAATATTTAATATCACCACCCTACAAATATGACAAGTTGGAGGTGTCGGATGAATAATGGCTTCTTCCTCTGTCCACAGCAAGTGAGTTAATGCCAGGTGACTCAATGGACCTCCTTCCTTAATTGCCTGACTGGCCACCCAAACCACTAATGAAGCCGTGCAGGAGATGGACCGCGTCACCGGGGACACCGCCAGACACACAAGGACCCAAGAAGATACACAAGGACCCAAGAAGATACACATGGACAGACATCCACGGATAAATGCCTGAATGCAAGCACACATACACAATGTCACACACAGAAACACGAAGACCCACACAAACGCCACAGAGATGTTAACGTGTACATATTCAGTTAGACACCCATCACAAATAAACACACACACACACACACTCCTGCATTCACATGGCAGTGACTGGTAAGTGTGTACTGTGTAGTTAATTATTCACACACTGGAAGAACGGGGACGGCTTTTTGTCCACTTTATTCAATTTGCTTCCCTGCTGACTGTTCTCCCTCCGCCCGGCTATCGATTCTGAAGGAGACCTTTTTAAACATTTACTGCGGACGTCCTGCACATCGCCCACACTCCTGAAATCAATGGCTTCCAGGGATCAAAGCACATAAAATCATGCGGCCGTTATACAGAAAAAATAAATTGGAAAAACTGTCCCATAGGATCTGCTGATTTTTGCTGAGGGCGAAAAGGATGCAAAGGTTCTGGGTTGGATGAGAATGTGGTGGGAAATTTGAGCAATTTGCTTTTAGGTGAACTGACGTGGGGTCAACGTGTAGGCGTGGAGTAGGGGGATGGAAGGAGCCCTGGTGGGGGTGGGAGAATGTGGGCTGGGGGTGTTAGGTGATGGTGTAAAAGGAGCACAACATGGAGCTGAACAGGAGCCCAACAACATTGGTGGGAATTGAAATAGATGGAGGTAGGGCTGGAGAAGGGGTGAAGAAAGGTAGAGTTTAAAGATGGATGAGGAGGGAGGCTGGTGGCTGTTGATGGGGGCTGCCAGGCGTAGGTTTGATGTATGCCCTCCTTGTCCATTAATTTTCCTTCTCTCCCTCCTCTCCTTCACCTCCATCACAATCTGTCGGCAATCTGACGGCAGAAACCACGAATGGCTTTTTAACACGTTTCTGTTTCTGCCTGTGATCTGTCTGGTCACAGAGCTGGCAAACTGGAGGCCATGAGGCGGGAAGTTTGCCTGGGGTAGGTGAAAAGTAAAGGTGGGACGTGGTTGTGGTTGGTCACTCGTGACGGCCCACGGGCCAGGACATCTGGGCAGTGCCACATGGTGACCTGTTCATGCATTTTTCTCCACAAATTAAAATGAAATATTGGCTTTTGTTTTTTTTGCTTTTATTGTTTTTCAAGGCACAGGAACTTAGCAATAAAATTTATTTTGAGAGAAGTAGCTGAAGCAGCAGTCTCTGCTGGGCATGGAAAGCCAGCATCTCCATTTGTAATTATGCTTTGTGCCTGTTTATTTTGTCAAGGGGTCGGGAAGGGGGTGCAGGTGGGGGTGAATGAGTAAGTCATTTAGGTCAGGATATTTAGGGGCTGTTCCCCATATCAGAGTGAGAGTGTATGTATGTGTGTGTTTGTGAGGACAGTTTAATAGTTACATGGCATCGTGTTGACATGATATGAGGGATAGGTCATTTCCGAGGACTGAATTGATGGTAGGATTTCTTGCCGTAGGGTTTTGTTCCCTCCAGAAAGAACACTTTTCTCTCATCTAGAGGACCTCCATTACCCTCCAACTAATGGGCTTTTCACAGATGCCCCCCTCATATACACACTGTGCCCCCCTGGTCAGGAGGGTGGGTATCACAAGTGCAAGTGGCATGCAAGCAGGATGTGGGATAAACGTCCATACAAACCTGACCCAGGGAATCAATTTTGCCCGCCTCTGTTAGCCCAATCTAGCGCAGGGCACTCTGCTGAAATGAAATAGAACCAGAGGCCAAGTCGGGTTATTAAAGGCAGAAAGATCTGCCAGCTTCTTCTCCTGGGATCTTGGGCAATAACTTGTTTGCTGTTCCATTAGCTCCAGCAGTGTGTGAGAAAGGGTGTGAAACCAACTCAGTGGTAGACTGGGAAGCCGGACTGAGGCCAAACACCTTCCTCATGCTCACTCTGGGTCCAAACAAGTGCGGCTCGACAAAGGAGCACCGTTCAGCCCAAAGGGTAGACGACAAATAGAAAATGACCTGGGAATCTGGAGCGCCTTTTCTCAGTAATAGATAATCCATAATGCAGTGACAAGCCACTGGGTCTGCAGCCAGCATGCTAACTGATCATTTTCAATAAAAGATGGCGGAGGTAATTACACCAAGGGTGTGCCCTTGTGCCAGAAGAGAGGTAAATAACGTCTCGAACTTCAGCATGGACCTTTCCCATTTCCTTAAAAGGTTGTTGGAGAGGGCCATGCCTTTTGGAGTTCTCTGGATCTGGCAGAATAAGAGGCTGAAGTCTTAGTCTGCCCTTCGTTTTTTGAGAAGCTACCTAGTGCTCGATATCTGAGTAATAAGAGTAAAAGCTGATTATTCAGCCATTTAAGCTACAGAAAAATGGGAAAAAAATTATGTAATGGCCAGAAGATGAAAATCCTTTTCATTCAGGTAAACATTCATGCTAAGAGGACCAATTATTGCAGGTTTACATGCACACAGATTCCTGTTTTTTTGCAAAATGGAGTCACTGCTTCAGAAAAAGCCCAGGGCTCAGATGAGCTAGAGACTCCTTCACCAGTGAATGGACTGTTGCTCTCTGTGCAAGTCAGGCTGGGCCTGCTTTGTTACTGGCAGTTAAGCTGCTGCAATCTGAACTCTGACCCCAGAGATCTCAGAGCTGTGTGACTGCAAAGGGCCTTTTAAAACGAGCCAGTGTGGCACATAGGAGGGGTTACACAGCCTTGACTGCAAATGAGAAGTAATGTCACAATGCTAGGTGACAAGCCCTATAAAGGAGACGCCTCTTTTCATACTCATTGATTCTCGTCCAGTGATAGATAAGAATCAGACAAGTGTCTGGCCAAGAGGCAAAGCCTCTGTAAGAAGTGGTTATGCAAGTGACCTATCTGAACCCAGCTCCAAGAACAGAAAAGAGTCAGAAAAGAGTCCAGAACAAGGTCCAGCAAAGAGGGCAAGAGAGAAAGGACACAAGGGAGTTCACTTTGCAAGGAGGAAGACTGAAGAGACCAGAATCATTCAAGCAGAACAAATATTGCGCAGTCAATTCATCTCTTGATCTCATCGATATGTTTCTGCTTTTTTAATCCCCAAAACATAGTCACAAATTCAAGGTCATTCCTTTATGTCTATCATTATCATCACTTCATCTTTATCGTCACATTATTCACTAAAAGTCACTTTGACCAGTTTATCAAAACCAAGTATAAGTCCATGGACTCCTTTAGAATCAGTAAAGCTTTCATGCTCCCCTTGTTTCAACTATGTGAGGACACCATGATTGTATTTGCATGAGATGTTTCTTTAACTGGAGAAGGACAACATGACATGGTATCTCTATTACCTCATCTTCATTAACCAATGTGCAAAAAATCCATAAACAATCAAGGATTCTTCATTCCTTTACTGACCAGAGGGAAATCCCGCTTGCTGCTTCCTCCATCAACCAAATCGAGGCCTGTTCCAAAATGTTTGGCTGCATCTCCCAGTGAGATTATCCAGCAGAACAAGAGAGGATTTTTCTCACTGTGGGAGCCTGCGAATTTTCTTGCACTGCCCCTTCTCTGCAGATCTGACGAAGCAACTGCCTGAATAAGTAGAACACAAGAAGTCCCTGGTTCCCGGTGAAAAATCTCCACAGCTGGAACAAAAACCAGTTAGTAGAACAAGAGCGAGAAAGATTGTAACCCGATGGGGCAGGAGCAGAGGTTAATTAGATGCTGAATTAAACACCAGGTCTGCCCTGCCTCTGCTCTCGTCAAGCTAAACGAAAAGGCAAACACCTCATTTCTGACCGAATGCTTTAAAACGAGTATGAAGTTGAAACACAGGATGTTCTCCAGATTGAACATGGGCAGGGCAAGATCCTTGGATCATCCCTGCACTGTGTCCCCAACACTGAGGAGGGCTTCTTATCTAATGGAACACTGGTTGAGGATAATAGGCTACAAAGAACTGATCACACTTTCAGTGTTGGGTTTCTTATATCTCAAAGTGCGGTCTCAGCTGTTTAAGAATGGAATTTCCACGTCAATATTAGCTTTTAAGATTTAAATTTTGAGATGCTTGGCCTTTAGAGTTTTTGCCAGGAAATGTGCCTCTTAAGTATGGCACTGGGGGGGGGGGGGTGGCCTTTGTGAAGGTTACTGTCTTTGTTTCCAGCTCCCAGAATCCTTTGCAGTGGTGCCGGTGGCATGGTTCAAATTCAATTAAGCGGTTTTCTCTTTCAGAAAAATATTATCGGCGGCACTGATTTGCACAAAGTAACCTTGCGGCTTGCAGAGAAGGTGGCATAGTGAGCCTTTGCAGAGATAGAGGGCAACTTTGGTGGGGGAGGGGGTCAGATGAAGGGCCTCTGCCAGCCGGGGAGGAGAGAGGGATCAGATTTACATATTCCCACAGAGGACCAGCACGGAGGCCTTGGGACAGTGGGGCGCCGTTTCAAACTGGCAAAGCAGCCGCCCAAAATGATCCTCCTGCTCCCCAATGCCCCTGCCCCTGTCTGCCCCCCCCCCCAAGCTAAGATCTCAAGGCTGTGCTTTTCCCTGCTGTATCCCCTGTGCACTGATTTCCAGGATATGGATTTGACAGCTGTGGTCTGAGCCTTGGGGGGGGGGGTTCAAGTTTGTAAAATGAAAGTCACACTTAACCCTGACTTTATTGATAAAATCTTTGGCCAAGTAAATGGAAAAATCATAAAAAACTGATCAAATTATTAGGCTATATGTAAATAAATTCATGGTGGAGCACAGGACATTATGTGGGCATCCATCGCTGGACACTGCTGAGGAGGGAAGAGATATTTCTACTAGATGGACAAAGACATTTATCAGCTTCCTCTTGGCTTTACGTCACTGGATGACAGATAGTCCTGCAAGTCACTCTGAAATTAAATCCTGCCAACTTGGCAGGTTTTCAGATGTTTCTGTAGAGCAGCGTGCAGGACAGGATGGGGCAGGGAGGAGCCAAATCACACCTGGTATACATACAAATGTGCATTTTATACCACCCCCCCCCCCCCCCCCCCCAAGTGAGGATAAGAGGGTGGGACAGGCAACTCCCTGTGTGCCACACACACACAAAAAACCTGATTTTGATTCTGGTACCTTCTTGGACCATCCACTCACGACGTTGCCCTTTTCGTCCCTCCGTCATCTTAAACAGCTCATGATTCCCCACCAACTGCGATCTGTTGGGTGACCCTGGCCAGGATGAGCTGGAAGTGTGAAGCCACCTGCTGATGAGTTTTGCACATTATGCATAATGTGTGTGTGTGGGGGTGGGTGGACATTTACTGTGTCTTTTATAGGGCTTTAGAGAAAACAGAGGTGGATCTATGGATCTACCCATTATTGGCACGAATTCATCTGACTCCTAGTATCGCCACCTGCAGGTCTCCCCCCGCACAGCAAGCCACAGTCGTGCTGTCTTATTCTCATACGCAGATTGCTAATGGAAGACCACCCCCTGAACATACTGGCATTCCATCTTGCATAGGTGACCTGATCCCCCAGAATCCACTGCCGACCACCTGCCCCTTCACCTGAAGGGGAGGAAACCACAACTCTGTATTAATGGTCTTTGGTGCTGATCTGATTCCAGAAAAGGATGTCCAGTGCGGAAATCAATGAGTATCGTGAGAGGAAAATCCTGCAGTTATTTGTCAAGCTAGTCAGTCCAGTGTAAATGTTTAGCACAGGAAGAGCACCTGGCCTCCACCCTCATGCTGGAGTAATGACTAATAACAGGATCTCTTTCTTGGAGCAGTGACCAATCACATGGCATCTTTCCAGATGCCCCTCCCACTTCTTTCTCCTCATTTGCTGCCAGAGCAGCGGAAAAAAAACAAAAAAAAAAACACACACACACACCACCCCAAAAACTCATTCTGATCTGTCAAGAACAGCGAGACGCTGCAATGGAGCGGCCAGCCGCCCCCCCCCCCGCCTGCTGTAATACATTGCATCACCACTTCTTTTCAAAAATTACCCCCCCCCCCCCC
>JAODJU010000095.1:2480904-2501892 GCA_026776725.1 Gnathonemus echidnorhynchus
GGGAACGGGGGGGGGGGGGGGGGGGGGGGTAGTCCAGAAAGCTTCCTTGGAGAGGGAAATGTGGAGGCGACAGCCTGTGACATTATAGGCAAAGTGCTAGACTGAACTGGTACAAGTCTAGTGAGAGAGGTGCAGAGCCACCAGACACTGTGCTAACACACCGAGGTGTGTTACCCAAACAACGATGGACGTTAGCGTTAACGATGCATCGTACTATGGTCGTTAAAACTAATTTACTTCCCAAGTATGACTGTTTCCCAAAACCACTTTGTTATTACCACAGTAGTTTGAACCCTGTTAGTTTGAACTACAATGTTTCCAAATATGACTCTCATGGCGACTGACAAACATCGTAATATTATTTCTAAATACATCAGTTCAGCCGATATTACATTATTAATTTATTGTGTCAGTCATATAACAGCAATAACAATATTAAAAACTCAAAAATATCTATAGCATCATAATATTAATTTGATATTTGTATGATGCTTCTTGTAGAGGGAAAAAAGAACTATTAGCTATTTGGCTACAATGCATTTAGTGAAATCAGCTCTATCCGTAATTGCATTTTTTTTGTTTTAATTACACTATTAACAGTAAATTCCTGATCTGCTACTGAATATACAGCCATTTAGTGGCTCAGTGGGAATCACATATATATATATATATATATATATATATCAAGGTTCTTGCCTATGTGGTCCTGGGTTTGTATCCAAGCACTGCTGTGTTTATTTCTTAATCTTTTTGTCATATTGCAATGAAAGCTCTCAGTGATTAAGAAGTGATTCCTTATTTGTAGCCATTAATTGGCCTGTATGTTATTCGCTTTCTGCATGTTTTTTCCCATTTAATACTGTGTGTACATAAGCGCTGAATGAAACCGTTTCAGCACCGCCATCGTAATGTGTGCATGCGTAGTAATCAAACCGCGTTTGTCGGAACTGCTTCGGCTCCGTTGACTTAACTCCCGACAACACCCACCACCAACGTACTAGACACACTATTTTCAGATAAATTATATTTGGCAGTAATTTATTCCGGGTAATTTCATGTCTTTTTTGGTTTTATAAATATCACAATATTCATCTATGTGATATTGTGATGTCATAATTATGCAGCCCTAAATATATATATTTATGTATGTAACGAATTCTACCATATAGCACGAACAAGGTGGGTAAACAACATCTTCAACATCAAACATCTCATACCGTACTCATGAACAGATTATTACATAAAGTGTACTCTTACAATAACATTTACAATGCACTTCACATAATAGATACAGCATGATATATTTATTTTCACCTTACTTACATGGTGACTACCCTCCTCTGACTGCATTTTCAACCATCGATGATGTGGTCACCCAAAACTAAGTACCTAAATACACCTCAAGAGCTGTAATTTGAACTACACAACTTAACGACAGTGTTTGCGAACGTTTGTTTGAACTTTGGTTTCAGGAAACACCTGCGTGGTACTTGCATAGTTCGAACTATGCAAGTTGTTAACATAGTTAGCAACTTTGCTTTTGGTGCACTAACACGCTGCCGTGGAAACGCGTGGAAAAATCTCGGGGTCCACCGGGGCCTTACATGCGACTGCTGGGCGGGATCTTGCGTCCGTCTCGGAACCACGTGACCTGCGGCTGAGGGAAGCTGCGTATCCGTGGGGCTGGGATCACGGCCCCATCGCCCTGGGACACCGCCTGGGACCGCTCGCCTTCCTCGAAGGTGCCCATGACTGAAAGGAAGGGGGGGGGGGGGGGGGGGGAGACAATTCAGGATCTGAGCACCACTTAGGCGCCGCCATGCAGTGGAAACGCGGCTCTCCTCTGAGTGACAGTGCTTACAGGCACCTGTGCGCCCGTGCAAACCTGATTGATGCCGTCTCATGTTGGGCAAGAGGGTTGTCAAGATACTGTCAAGTATGGAGGATATAAGGAATGCGTTTTAGGAACCAGGCTGCTGGTTCTACTGCTCGGGGAATGCCGAATGTCTTGAACCCTAAAACTTGTTTATTCAGGTTAACTTGGTGCCTACAGCAGCACAGAGTACAGTAAATAAATCAGAATCCAATGGCAAGCTATTGTTTAGGTCGATAGGGAAACAGGATTCTGCATTTGAACTAGGGAACGGTCTGGGTGTCCTGCACTGGTGCACTGAAGACCCCACACTCCTCTGAATGCCTGCAGGCGGCTAGCAAATTGCCTGCTGGCTTAGTGGAATTTAGCCAATCCAACAGAATACCCCAACGGCCTAGATCCAGGCTCAGAAACACTACATGAGGCTTCTGCCCTGAACTGGTGTGACGGGGGAGGGGAGTTGCACTTATCTCACTTAATAACAGTGCCGTAAATAAGGGATTTTTTTTACAAAACCGAGCCTTCTTGCCTAATTTTGCAGCTAGCCATAGCGCTAAGCTAACGTAAACAAGGATGGGGGCCAGAGCGGAACATAATGAGTTTTTTTCTTCCTGAGGTAATTCAGAGGATTCCATCTGCTGCCACTGTGGCGGGAGGTGAAAATCAAAGACGGCTGGTAAATTATTCATCAAAAAGCTAATTAACCAAAATATAATTAATACTAATAAAAATCTGCATTTTTTTAAGAAGGCAGATGAATAAAGTTTCCTTGATTTGGGTTTGAACTCGTAGTGCAAGGTTTCCAAACGACTGTGACTGGTGTGTCTTTTTCCCCCCTTAATGCATAAATAAGTAATCTAGGTGTAGAATATTGCTGGAGTATTTAACAAAATTAAATTAGAGGCTTCACTTTGATCTGCCCTTTTCCTGGTCGATGGAGCCCTAATCTTCCCCTCTCCACGTTGTCTTTCAATGAGGAGTCTTTTTAAACTCCTAATTGCCTCGGTTTGGCTTACTGATTAAACGCAAAGCTCTGCTCCTGTGAAGATCCTCTGCTCCTCTGGAGATCCTCTGCACCTGTGAGCCCCCCCACATCCGCAGGTGGCTCGCTGGTTACAGATGCTGGACTCACTGCTGAGGTACTTAATGCTAATAGCTTCCTGGCTGGAAATGCTGGTGAACCTGTCTGAACCTACAACCCATGATTCTTCAGAAGGAGCAAAACTAAATTAAGTATAAGGAATTTACTCAAACCCGTGAATGCGGGGATGAATTATGCAAGTCTATCTACCCACGTTAACCTTCAGCTAGCCCACCCCCCCGGGACTGAAGGGCAGCTGGAGGTAGGGGGACAGAGGGACTCTGCACTGTAAATCCACATCAGCTGGGGGGTTAGAGCGAAACGTGATGTGATTGAACTTGGTGAGGACAGGACCGAATATACAGAAGATGATTCCAGAAGGTGCTCTGTGAGGCAGCCATTTTGCTGTGCTGTTTGTTTTCTTCATTCTACTGGTTCAGTACTTTCACATTTTCTTTATTTCTACCTCCATTTAAATTTTCATTCTATTTATTGTATTTGGACTTTCGGTTAATATTCCTGTATATTTCATACCACCATCTGCAACAAAACAAATTCCTTGTACTTTTGTGTACATGGCAAATGAAAGGATGCTGTTTCTGATTCAAAAACAGTTTTGAAGCTAAGTTCCTCACACATGGTGGGTGTTTGACTTCAGAGCAGGCAGACTTCAAAACAGCCAGTCCAGGGGGCAAAATAAAAGCTGGCAGAAAGAGGTAGCAGAACAAAGAGAGAAGGAGGGAGAGGCTGCCCTGGTTCATGCAGTGTGAGGTAGAATGAGCTCTGTGTTTGATTTCATTTGTTTGTAGTTTGGGCGATCAGTCCAGTTCTCCCGTGACATTGATGTCTGATTTCAGCCACACCCACCACAGACTCAGAGCCCCCCCCAACCCCACACACACACACACACACACACACACACATACACACACACTTACAGGCTACTTGCACCTCTGTCTTCCTCTGCAGGAGTGCACCAACACGGTTCCGGACGATACAGCGGTAGAAACCTGCGTGGGACCGGTCCAGAGAGGGGATCAGGTACCTAGGAGGCAGACAGAACGGGGAGATAGCAGTTGGCAGAAGGCGCCGCTGTGTCTCTGAGTGGAGGACACATGGGGGTGAAGAAAGCCCCACTGGGGTAAGGTGCTTGCGTGACATATTGTGAATAACACCATGTGAACAGGTCATCTGCTTGATCTACCTGAGGATCCTCAGTGGTACCTACTGTCAGAAATGTTACCATAGGAGTGTAGCAGACATTAGCCAGTAAACCAGTAAGCCAGGAGATAAACCCCAGCCCAATGACCTTGAAGCTCCTGTCATTGAATTACTTCCCGCATTTACTAACCCCGACCACTGGGTGGCACTCAAATATACTGTATTCAAACGGCAGTTGAAGCAGCTACTCTTGGATGGATCGTGAATCTTGTAGATGATATTACTGGTTTGGACAGAGTGCTGTGATAATAAAAGCTTCCCAACAAAGCACATGTCTGGGGTCATGTCAGACTGCTAATCGGCAAGGGACAGTATGTAACGTGGGAGCCATGCTGATAGCACACGGTAGCTGATGCTAATCCAACATGTGCTGATCCCTGGGGGACTCTCAGTGTGCTTCCTTTTAGCATCAAGTCTAAACGCTGCGAATTTGCACAGTGGAACGATATGAGTCATAAATTTCGCCATTTGGCACCGCGCAGTCATCAAACGCCACCTTAATCGCTCGAGGCAATGGCTACAGTGGGGCTTCGTAGAGGTAGCCTCTGTGAAGTTTCAGTGAAGCTCATAGCCTCTGTACCCCCCTTAAAATATCACAACTGTTCCCATTAAATAGCCTCCGAGGACCAGCCAAAAAACAATAGGGATCATGTAGCAAAGTCCACTGGATATTGGTTTCCACAGTCCCGCTCTTTGATTTGCCAGCTTGTCCGTCAAACTGCTTAGCAGGATTAGCTTGGCATGGGGGCTGGCTTTCATTTCCATCCTTTTTTATTGTGACTTGGTGCACGGGCCAGAAGCAGAGTGCTGCTGTCCGGGGAGTGCCCAAGGTGGAAATACTGGAATTCGAGACTCCCTCCAAGGCTCAGCCGAGTTGTTCTGTGGTGTTAAAAAGTCACCCCCGGCAGTCAGCACATGTCTAAAAACGAGGCCCATTATCTCAGGAATGGACTGGCTATACCCTCAGGTCAGAGACGGTTCTGTCTTCATACTGAGTGCCCGGGTTACACAGTCAGGACTGTGATGATCCAAAGCCTGCCCAGGACCTAAGGCATGCTACACCCTGGAAGACCCACATACATGCACACATGGAACACATTCAAGCCCTGCACCTTCACTCAACACCAGCTATTTTTGGGGGAATACAGCTGAAGGGGAAAACGTGTGAAAGTGTCGGCCTTTCACCTGAATATAGCAAACTCTATACGTACAAACCCGGGGCTGAATATGACCCTGCAGCCTCGGAAGGGAGAGGTACAAATGCTAACCGCCAAGTCGTCACACCACAGCTCTGAACCTATAGAAGATGCTCATTCCTTTAAGAACAGAACACACTGAAGGCAACAACGCAAAAGAACCTTTAATAAACCACTTGTTGCTCCATCTCTGCCCATGATTTCACTGACAGGCAAGTGACCTCTCTAACTCCAAGTTATAAACTTCTGTACGGAACATCTCTCAGCCTGAATATCACTGACAGAGAGGAGGCTGGGCAAGAGGATCAGATCTGAGGTTCGATCTCAGTGCCTTAAAAAGGTATCGATCTTGGATGCCAATCGATAGGCACGATTCGGCGAAGAAGGTAAAGAGATACCGACAGACAGGATCAGGGACGAGAGAGACTGACACGGAGAGGAAGAGAAAGATCAAGCCACAAAAGAACAGAAAATCATGTCCTTCATAGGGTCAGGGCACCCTGGAAGTTAGAAAAGCTGAAGAACGCCTTTTATAATCCTTTCTCAGAGACGGTCACACAAAACCTGCATCCCTCTGAGGCCTAATGTTCTTCAACCAAGCCTTCAGGCCCCACAGATGATAATCAAGCATTGCATGTTAATGATGTGGACAAAAACATCTCCGATGGATGAAAACTGGAGAGCTGGGAGATTCATTACAGCAGTCCAACATCAAAGGCAATGAGCAGCGGGAAGTAACCATGGCAAATGACTAGTTTGAAGGGTAGAGGAAGAGAAAGAAATGGACAGAAGAAAGAGGGAGGAAAAGAGAGGACAGGAAATTGACAGAAAACCAGATCGATGTGAGCTGTTATTACCAGACAGTAATGAGATATCAAGCGAGCCGTGGGGTTAGTGGAGGTGCACTTCCAGCCAAGTGAGCTAAATTAGCCCTTGTGCAAAGTCTATTAACACTAATGGATTAATTAGGAGCTGTGGCAACACGCAGGCAGTGAGCACAATCGTGGGGGCAAGTCCAGTGCCGGTGACCTTTGTTAGTTTATGGTGTGGTGGTTTATGGTGTGGTTCCCTCACTCCAAACGAGAGAGCAGTAGAGGTAGGGTGGGATGGGTGGCGTTCTTGGATCAGCCCTTCAGAGTGACTTTTATGAAGTTTCAGCTCACCGGCGCACGGTTAATAAATACGATTAACCTTTTGAGGGGGACAGGAAGCAGGGGCTCCTGGAGTCAGGAGGGGCAGACAGTGATTGATTGGCGAGCCACGCGGATGCCAGTTGGTGTCAGGTCCCGTCATTAACCGTGACGGGGGTGGGGATGCTGGACTGGGATGAGGACGGGAGGCAAGCAGAAGAGATGGGGTGAGGCAGCGGTGCCCTGGGGAAGAGCTTTGCATTTTCTGCCTGAAAGTTAAAAGCAAGAGATCAATGGTTATTTAATGCCCCATAATGCACCTCTTTGAGATTATTCCAAGGCCTTGAACTGCTGATTTTCTTCAGAGCTGTCTGCCAAGCTTCCGAGCTCCCAGACTCCTTGAGCCAGGCACCAGGACCTGCCCCTTCAGCCGCAGCACCGTGGCCGTTTCACGTCCCTCCGGCGCCCGTCGGACCTCATGGGCTCCCGAGGGTGAGGGCAGACACCGTGGCCATGGATCAGCCCGTGAAGCAGGATTGCATTTACAAATTTGGCAGCTGTGACCGCACAGCCGATGGTGGTACGAAGTGGGCTCCTTGCTTGTAAACACCAAAAACACCGGTACTAGAGATTCAAGAAGAAAATTGTGGCTAGTCAGTCTCAGCGGCTCTTGCTCCAGATTGCTGAGGGAGATATACAGTCTTGTGGGGGGGGCAGCATGCACAGCTGCTGTTCTGGAAATAGCAATGGGATGCCAAGGTCTTGCAGGTGAATTTTCAAAAGCTGAGATGGGGGGGTGATTTATAAGAACAGATAGGCAGAATCATCCTAGCACCCCCCCACACATCACACACATTCTTTAATTATCTGACTTTGCTTCCTCCTGATGATGGCGCGCCTTGTCAGGGAGCTCTGAGTCTCCCTCTTATCCTGCTGAAACCTGAGGAACACGAGAGTCATCGGCGAGAACTTGAGCACAAAACCATCACGAAAACCATAACCACTAACGAAACGATTTCAAAGCAGCACGTCGACAGCAGCCACTCGAAGGCCTGGACCACCAATCCAGGTCCACGGGGTGGGGGGGGGCCGTGACAGAGCATGTTAGGTGACAGCCACGTCAGCTCCCTCGTTTATGGAGAAGCACGGCTTGGGACACCATGTCTTGGGTCTGAGTCCTGCTGGTGATGGTGGAAAAACACAAGTGCATCAGATGAAACCATATGATGGGCTGGGCGAGTTTATCCCAGGGATTCTTCTCTGCTTCTCCATTCTGTGGAGTGTGCTGAGGAACTGTTATGCTGCTTTCTTCATGAGGTGTTTCCATAAACTTGCTGGTGCCATTAGTGTTGGAAACTGCACACTGTTTTGGATCTTCTGCATCTTCTGTTTCTCTCCTGGTCTGTTCCAGAAATGGACTACTTCCTCCTCTCAGTAGAGATAGATGTAAACTGTCTAATAATGTTTAACAGTGAGGAAGAATGGGACTTGCCCACTGCCTAACGAGACATGGATGGCAGCTCGTGGTGCAGTACGAGGACAGTTTTCTTCACTCATGTGTTTGAGCTCATGATGATCCAGGGCTCTAATCAGTATGTTTTTGTTTTTATTGCTGAGATTTCACTAGAGCACCACCTACAGGCAAGGGCAGAGTGTGAAGGGCACTGGGGAACTGATTCAGTGATTTTAGCTTTCCTAACAAAGCCCCCCTCCCCCCCCAATTAGTAAGTAAATATGCCCCAAGGACATGAAGGCTCATTGCTGCCAACATCTGTGACCTTCGCGTTGGCAGTTAAGTCCCTTATCTTGCCTTATTTCACAGCGCTCACATGTGACCAAGCGACGGCATTTCTGGTGAAACCAGTTAGGCGGGGGCTTAGGCACAAAAGCATGAGGGGGGCGGGGGACGAGCGTGAGGAGACTCAGATAAGATGAGGAAGATTACAAGAGGGGGAGGCAGAGAAAGATGGAGGTCATGTTAGTAGCGTATCTCTGCAGTTCTTCAGCTAACATAAATGCTTGCGTAACACATTGAGTTTGCGAGCGGCTCAAAGTGATAAGAGCCACACTGAAGCAGGGGATTCTGGGAGGCCCACCTGTACTCCAGAGAGAAGCGGGTCAGCTCTGTCTCATTGTGGATCCACTTGAACTCCAGGGGCCAGCTGCCTTCTGCCATGCAGGTGAGTACCAGCCGGTTCCCTTCCAGGTGCAGCTGACTCCGCACCGGTTCTGTCTTGAAGTACGGCGGAACATCATCTGTGAGGAAAGGGAGGGAGTCGTGAGTGAGATCAGTACAGGCTGCTGCGGTGATAAAACTGGGCTTCCACCTTCCTTGATCCAACCCTCTTGACCTCATCCCCTCATGCCCATTATGGCTTACACATAATCCTGCTGTAGCGTCGCAAAACGAAAGGCCAAAAAGCCTATTTTGGAAGACCCGAACGCATTGGCGCTGACAGGCCACCTTTGACAGAACCCTCACCCCCCACCATCTTAGCCCATCCCCCAAATAAGCCAAAATGCTGAGGAAGCATTGTTGAGGAAATAGCAGTCAGATTGGTCTAACTAAGAAATTAACTAATTGAAAAATCTAGCAAAAAGTGATTCGAGTTGAAAGATCATTCCATTGCAGACTGGTACTGAAGTAGGGAAATCTTCCTAAAGGTGACATTGTGTTTTCTTCTGTCTATATATAGAATTGGGCTGTGGCAAAAAAAAAACAATTTGATAAAGTGATCCTGTTGAAATCGGCACAGCACCCGAGACACAGAGAGAAGCAGATCGAAAGGATTCCTTAAGAACTCAATGGATCGCTTGTTTCTGCAAAGGTCTGTGTTGGAATGAAAGGTTATGGAGCGAGAGCATCAGCGCCTCTGGGTAAATTGTCTCTTATATCTCAGTGTCTTGGCGGTTTATAATGCCTTGTGACATGCGTGTGGACTCCTCCGACCTCTCCAGCGTGCACCACAGTCACTCTCTCATTTTCCATTTGCCACCTTGCAGCAGACAATTTCGCGGCCTGACAAACACGGAGCAGCCACACGAACGCACCAATGTCACGCCGGCCTCGCCATGTTTTTTAGAGAAAGGGGAAAGACGGGGACAGGGAAGCTGCCGGGGGGGCTACGAGCCTCCGTTCATGGACCGTCGGTAAACATCAGTCACCGAGGGGAAGTTTGGGGCAAGTTCATGAAGACATGGAAGATCTGAGCAGAGCGTGGGGATTCGATTAGATGGGCAAAGCTAATTTGTCCCCAGTGATTTGAGTCGTGCTTTTTATGCAAGATAGAGAGATAAAGATAAGGGGAGAGGGGGAGAGGAATTGGACACAGAGAAGATTAGCCAAGAGGACAAGGTAAAAGAAACGCTGCTAGTTTGAACATGAGCAGGAGTCAGTGTCCAGTCCCAGTGAAGTTGTGGGTTCACTTCCCCGATGGGATATAGCAGGTGTGTCTAAAGTAGTGATCAGAGACTGTCTCCATAGCAGAGCATTAATCGCAGCCCCCGCCCCGCTGGGTGCCCCCTCCCCACACTCAGTAGACATGGCACCGCGGTCTTTGAATGCGTGTAGCTCAAACTTCACAAGCCAGGCAGCCGTTTACACCTCCTCAGTCATTAATGAGAACATTAGCCAGGTACAAATGCTTGGCCCGCGGTTAGGATGCATAATTAAAGAGACATACTCTCATTTACAGGGAATAAAGGGGTGAGAGACAAGCATTTAGGGGCTCCTCCCTGCATTCTCTGTCACAGCAACTAGTGCTGAACAGACTGCCGCCGTGTTAGCGGGGAAGACGACTGGGATACGGGGAACGGAGAGGCGGGGAAATGGGAGCTGCTCAGAAGCCGAACAGGAACATGCATGTAACACAACAGCCAAGATCTCATCTGGCATGCTTTTAGACTCCAAGCTCAGCATTTGTTTTGCTTCTGGACGGGCTAATTGGGTCAGATTGTTATGAATCCTTTGCAGTGACGTGTGCCTTTGACTTCTTGCCTCTTCTTAATTAACATTTACTCATGTGTCGGTAATTTGTGTCCCGGCTACGAGACACGTCTCACTTCTCGGTGAGCTAGTGCCTCGATCACTCAAGACATACCTGCCCGGTGAGGTGTCACTGCTGAAAACCAGGCACATTTCAGCCTTCTGAGCACAAATGAAGGCTGTGAAATAAAGGCACCCCCATCCCCCCATGATACCCTCAGGTCCTGACACCACCAGCACCACACACGGGTCTTATCGAGAAACTTTATCTCCACTGAATAAAAGGCAGGTGTTTATGATTTTAAGATTTCGCCCTGGGGGATGGTAGAGGGGCCCCTCTGCTGGCCCCTTTATCACCGAACACCCTGCACCCAACACGCTGCACCCAATGTGCCTGAAGATAAGCAGGGACTCCATTTCGTACCTTGATGAAGGTCAGAGACAGATTTGTTCGTGCTTGAAAAAGATTTGTCAGAGATAGCATGGTGAAATGTTGGGGGGGGGGGGGGGGCACACCAGGGCCCACAAGACCACACGGCGTTGAACCTCCTTGCAAGAATTCCAGGTATCTCTGAAAACTGCTGGTTCATGAACATCCTGCATGCGGGAAAACAGGACATTGGGAGGCCTGGTCATCTACTGTGTGGTGTGAGAACTTGACCCCCAGCCACAGGGGTGCCCCGCCAAATGTCACTAAAACCGTTAATATTAAGCTCCCATAAGTGTATTATAATCAGGTCTACTTTAGATATTTAGCCAGTAAGTCATGGTCCGGAAGTACCATTCCGAGCTTCTCAAACGAAACCCTGCATTGTATAACTGTATCATCCTATGAAGTCCATTCGCCTGAGCAGTTCAAGTCCAAACATGATGCTCTTGTTGACTATTCAGTTCCTGTGATCCGGTTGTTTTTTAGATACACATGATTAACGGGCTTTTTTAGCCCTGGTCCTGGAGACCCGTTGTGTATAATTTGTGTAATTCTTCAGAAATGAAACAGAATATGTGCTTTGGAACCTTTAACGCAATGTCATTTTGGAATGCCTCTTTGAAAGATTAAATCAACTAACATAATTTCAAAGTATGACTTCAAGTTATGCTTCTTGCGAAAAATAATTTGTGACATTCATTATTTCAATTAATAAACATTTATCTTTGCAAACAGTGCAGTGCTGCTGTGTTTTGCACTCCGTTATTTGATTGTGTGATGCAAACAAACACTTAATCAGTATTAAAATGATTTTAATCAAGGCCTTACTTGATTGCTCAAGGGCTAAGAATGATTGAAATAGCAGTGAAACAAAAAATTACAGGCTGTGTTTATCTATACCTTCAGTCTTGGCTTGTCTGAATATACAGATTCATTCTAACAGCAGTTCAATCAGGGGTAATTAATTAGAAGCTCAAATAGAATGAAATCTGTTGTATACTGTGGGTGGGTCAGTCCACAACAAAACAAACACCCCCACAGCAAAATCAAAGCGATTGTCCCACAACGAAATGATCTCTCCCATCTCCACGACAAAACGTCCACTCGTGTATGAAAGCAATTGTCCGACAAGAAAATGATCTGTCCCATAGCGGCTGTCACAGAGCAAAACAAACACAGTGCAACATTCATTCCCACACCAAAGCATCTGCTCCCATACCGAAGGCAGCGCGTCTCCATCTGAACACCGTGTCCCTCCGCCATGCCGGGTTCCTGCTTTTCTGGAGGTTCTGGAATGGAATGAGACCTCCACTGGCCAACAGGCATGTCTGAATACATCATGATATGTCTCACACCGCCACAGAGGGTCGTCTCCACTGTCACTCTCCCCTCCTCCCTGCCATGCTGACGTGGCGGTGCCCAAGAGTCTCAAAGCTGTCTAAAGATATCAACCTCCACTCATCCTCTGGGAGGCGCTGTCCTGAACATGCCCCCAGGAGCTCAGCTAGCTGCAAAAAAGTGCCTACCCCAGCAGTCTAGCTAGCCATACATAGAGTCTAACATCAAAGGCCAGTTAGCCACACACAGTTTAAGATCAAAGGCCAGTTAGCCGCACACAAACGCCACAAATGCTATAAGGTCAGCTAGTCTTATAGAGTCTAACGTCAAAGGCTAGCTAGTCTTATACAGAGTCTAACATGAAAGGCCAGCTAGCCATACACAGAGTCTAACGTCAAAGGCCAGCTAGCCGCACACGGAGCCTAACGTCAAAGGCCAGCTAGCCGCACACGGAGCCTAATGTCAAAGGCCAGCTAGCCGCACACAGAGCTCTCCTTCAGTGCCCTGGGCTGCCAGCTCCAAGTTATGCTATGAATATTTCATTTGAGGAACTGGGAACAAGGGACACATACATATACACACACACAGTCAAACTGACACTGTGACAAGCCCAAAAACATACACTCACGCTACACTACACGCTCACACTGTGTGGAAGCGGCTTATTTGAAAACCAGTCAGGAAGAATAAATTTTGTCCCCAGGCTCAACTGAGTCCAGCTGAAAAGTGATGCAAGAGCCTGACAGGGTGATAGAGAGAGGAAGAGTAAAAGAGAGGTAGAGAAGCAGAAAGGCAGAGAGGAAGAGGGAGAAAGAGAGGGAGAGACAGAGAAAGAGAGAGGGGGTGATGCGGAAACAGAGAGGAGGAGGGACAAAGAAAGGGAGAAAGAAGGAGAAAGAGGGAGGGTTGGAAGGGTAGAGAGATAGAGGGAGAAAGAAGGAGAAAGAGGGAGGGTTGGAAGTGTAGAGAGATAGAGGGAGAAAGAAGGAGGGAGAGGGAGTAACAGAGAGTGAGGTAGAGAAAAAGAGAGAGGGAGTAAGAGAGGAAGGGGGAGAAAGATGGAGAAAGTAAGAGAGAGAAGGAAAGGAAGAAAGATAATTCAATTTCTCCAGAATTTCTGTACTATTTTGATGACTTTGAGAAAGATAAGGAGAGATGGAGAAAGAGAGGGAGGAAGATAAAGAAAGAGAGGTAGAGAGGGAGGGAGGAAGATAAAGAAAGAGAGGCAGAGAGGGAGGGAGGAAGATAAAGAAAGAGAGGGAGAGAGGGAGGAGGAAAAAGAGGGTGAGATAGACTAAGATGGATTAAGAGGGAGTACAAGAGGAAGGAGAACGATGGAGAAACGATTGGGCTCTGCATCCTGGTGGGGAATATCACTCAGAAGCTGACTAGAGGTCAACGGTGAGAAGCGCTGATTCAGAAAGGGCGAGAAGTACAGGCTGTCCTAGGAGGGACATCGCCAATCAGGCATAACTAATCTACTCAGGAACACAGATCCCTCTGCTGAAAAGCCTCCACAGCTACTCATCTCAGCCCGGCTGCTCTGGGCTTTGTATGAAGGGACAAAGGACTCGAGGGGTTTTGGGTACCACTGCTCACATGCAGTTAAGCCCCCTCCCTCAATGATACAGCGGAATTATGCCATCAGAGGGACCCTGTGCTGTGCTGAGGATCCCCCCAAACTAAGACGTTAGCGCTGGGGCGGGGGGCCTTGACACAGGACACCATGGCCACGGCTGCCACCACGGTGCTGGGAACAGGGATCCCTGTGCCACCTGACAGGGACCCCGCTGTGGGCTCTCAGCCCCCTCTCTCCGCCTCGTCCCGGTCTGCACCTCCTCACACCGTGTCCATACCATCCACTTTTCTGACACTGTAAATTACACACCTGCCGAGCTCAGAAGGGTCACCGGCCTGCACGTCACGCTGGATCCAAGATAACAGCCATTGTTACCCAGCAGGTTCCCTGCTGCTGGAAACACAGGTTTGAAAACCGGATGAGAAATGCGGGCTGTTCCTCACTGCTGCGGCTCACATTTCACCACCAAAGTTTCCGTCTGAACCGCCTTAAACCGGCTCAGGACCCTGACGCCAGCTCTCACTGACACCATCACAGACGTGCAACAAGTCTCCCGAGGGCTGTGGATGTAGGTCACGGGTGCTGCACCCTGCGCCAGTATCCTGCAGGCTTCACTGGGGACCCGACCGTCGATATTCCTCTCAGAAGTGCCAGGCTGCCGGTCCGCGGAGCGAAGCGATGACCTCGGCGAGAGAGAGAGCGGCAGATGCAAACACAACGTCCCCTGCATGACTAAACGTGGGGACTGAGGATTGGTGGAGTGTGGGGGTGAGTGAGCTGAAGGCGGCTCTGGGTAACAATGCTAATTTTAAACCCCCCCCCCCACACACACACACACACACACACTTCCCCTTGCTGCATATCTCCTGTAAATAAAGTGGGTGCCTTTTCCCGTGACGCTCTGAGAAGGTGTTAGGGGGCGGGGCTTCTACACCACAGCTTTTCCTTTCGTATAGCTCTCTGCCTACAGGAACAGGGGATGATGGGATTGGATGGGGTCGGTGGCATGGGGGACCTTTTCTGTTGGGACCTGATGCTGAGGGAGTCGTACAGGTTGTGGTTTTCAGCGCTGCATGCAGTATATATGTTTTTGATGGACAATAAAAATCATTGCCTCTCTCTGATTGCCGATGATTGGCCAGTGCGGAACCAAACACTGCCGACTATGTGGCTGGGGGACATCAATGAAACGGCGCTCTCTCTCTCTCAGCCTTCTGTCCACACACACACACACACACACACACACACACAGACGGCCGCTGCCCCTAAAATCTCAAATTAACCAAACATCCCCGTTCCAGAGATTATCCCTTTTCACTTGAGCCCCAAGCCCTGAGTTGAGGTCCTGCAGGTCTCAGGGGTCTCTGCCGCTATGAAGAATAAGTCCCCCCCCCCGCCCCCCCGGGAGCCACAGGATGGAGGGGGCTGGCTCCAAACTGCGGCACTAAGCCCCGCGACTCCTGGCTCAGAAATCCATACCCCAGAGACCCTCTTCCTGCATTCGGGACCAGAATCCGATGGCGCCTGGGTCAAATCACCGCGCCTCGCTGGAGAATGGGGGTGTACAGAGGCGGGGGTAGCAAGGGAGAGAGTTGGGGGCGGGGGGGGAAATAAGGAGGGGAGGCAGCATCCCTAATTCCATTTTAATGAGGTCTTAATTCAGGTTCTGTTTGTTATTGTGCTAAACTAAGCAAAGGCGATAAAGCTGAAGAAAAGGAGGTGGGGGCAGTGTTTCTGCACCCCCAGGAGGGGTGGGGACCAGGGAAGCACCCCATGATGCGGTCTCAGATCCCGGGGGCACATCGTTAGACCTTTAGCATGGTTTTCCCAGCTAGCTTACGTCGAGGCAGGTGCCTTAAGCGACCGCTGGCTTCTCAAATTGGCCGCTGATTTAAAAGATTTGCTCGTTTCATTGTGGCGGGGATTTGATTTAAGGGAAACGGGCGCTGTGGCGATGGATGTGGCTCAGATGGCGTTTTCCTAACAGCCATATCCGCTGTGATTTAATCAACTGCTGCTCTAAGGAGCTGAAAATTCTGAAGAAAGTTCAAAGTCACGAACAGAGCCCAGAACCTTCCAGCTACTGGGAACAGCTACAATGTGACCAGTGTGGTATGGGGGTGCCTGTTATCACGACAAGAATGGGCCAGCACTGATAAAAGGACTGTCCGGAAACCCTGACAGAGCAGTGGCACCCGCACAGGAAATGAGACATTAATTGGTATTTTCGATGCAGTGAACATTGTACAGCGACCCCCCCAGTTCATTGTTTTAAGCTTTTTTTTCCAAACCAAAACATGTGTATAGTTAAGTTACACATTTTCATAACGCTGTGGTTTGTGATGGCGGCCCAGAGATTGAATTTTTGTCCTGCCTATTGGTGCGGAAATGCTTACGGGCCACAGCGAGCAGCAAAGTCGTTAAGCTGCAAGCCATGAGCTCCGCTCGACATTCGAACGTCTGCTTAGGGGATGATGTTACTAAGGACAGGATTACCGAGCTTTGCGGGGGGGGGGGCAGGGACTGTCATTTCAGGTCTTCCTCCTGGGGAATTCACCAGAATCCCTGTGAGCCATCACTTCCCTGTCAAACCAACACTAAGTGCTGCAAGGTTGTGTTTTACCTCCGTTTAAAGAGTCCTGCAATTTTCATTCATTATTCAGTGCCCTCTCTTGAAATAGATGCAGTTTCAGGTGTCTAACTGTTTAATTACAGGTTTGTAAATAAGTAACAAGCATTCAGGGTCTGTGGCCCCCGTGTGGAATTAATTTTTGGTCTTTGGGGTGGGGGGGAGTCAGTTTTCCTGTTGTTTACTGCTGGTCTGCGGCCAAGAGCGCAGTTTAAAAATTCCTGGACCGCACTTCACCGGAAGGTGCGAAAATGGAACGTTCCGGAAAGCTCACCAGAGAGACGGTGCCCTTGCTCTGCTGCCGGAGGAGAAGCAGCGGCCGGTGTGTGGAGGGAACAGGAGAACCAGGTCTGTGGAGGTGGAGGCAATTAGTCCGGATTCTGGGCCCGGAGGAGACAGCCTAAGGCTGGGAAAGTGGCAGCGGTGACCGAGGACCGGAGCACTTAACGAGAGAGCCGGGGGTTTGGCCAGCACCTCCCATCCCCACCAGGTCCTGCAGGAGCGACACCTGTGTGGCAAGCTCCTCTCTAATCTGGCACCTCCAACGGGGGAGCAGAAGCAGACCAAACACAGAGGGTCTCACTGGGTCCCAGACACCACCGTCTGGGGGAACGAGGAGCTTCTCTTGGAACGAGAGCCTCCAGGCTTCTGACCGGTATACCGTTAGCCGAATGTGACGTTACCCGTCATTTTTGACCAGGTGCCACTTTTGTAGACGCCAGCAGTGTGAGGGGGGTGTGTCACCTGTTAGCTGGCTCTGAGGAGGACGCAGCATGAGTCAGGGCTGTGCGGGAATCTGCCACAGAAGCCGTGCTGAGGCGCCACCCTTGAGCGCTGGCCGCTCGGCCGCAGAAAAGCTCGGTCCTGTGCCCGTGGTCGACTGTCGCCGGCTGCTGCAGAAACGCAGACCGCACCGGAGAAACGCAGACCGCACCG
The DNA here is from genome assembly GCA_026776725.1 of Gnathonemus echidnorhynchus. Taxonomy (NCBI): domain Eukaryota; kingdom Metazoa; phylum Chordata; class Actinopteri; order Osteoglossiformes; family Mormyridae; genus Gnathonemus; species Gnathonemus echidnorhynchus. Next base: position 2,498,303 of record JAODJU010000095.1, read on the forward strand.
GAGAACGGCACTCACTGATGTCAGTGAAGGGTCTGTGTGAAAGCCCACGCCCCTTAAGTGAGCAGCTAAGTGAGCCATTAAGGAATCCCTCCCCCGCATCCATCCATCAGCCCACAGATAATCCGCTGGCAGAAACGCACAGAGTAAGGTCACCTGTTAACAGCCCCCCCGCCCCCCCCACGGCTTTCCCGTTAATGTGTCCTCCTTTACTCTCCCTTTTAGTCCCTTTTCCCCATTGCACAGAGCAAGCCTCCGACACTGATTATAGATCAGATGGCCATCTGCAGCCCCCCTTTGACCCCTGACCTCTGGGCCTTGATCTATGAACACACAGCCCCTCCTCAGCAAACCCCAGCCTGTCTGCCTCCATCCCCCCACTCATAGTGCCTGTTAGAGCCATCACTGAAAATTACTCCAAAGCCTAGACCATATTTTATTTTGCCCCCCCCCCCCCCCCCCACAAGAATTGCCATTGGATTGGTTACCATGGTTACCAGCCACCTAGATGCCACTTAAAAAATTTTAACCCCAAGTCCCTGTGAGATATGGATAGGAAGAGTGGGGGGAGGGGGGGATTGGAGATGCTGTCCCAGTGTGTCCTCAGCCCTGAAACGAGTGCCCCCCCCACCACCCTGCTTCCACCTGCCCATTAACTGGGACTCAGCTGGAGATCAGGATCTGAGCAGATGTTTAATAAATGCTGCGTCTTGGAGAAAGGGCCAGATCTAATTACCTCACCGTTTGGAGAAGAAGCATGTAATTAAAGGAGGGGGGAGGGGGCGCTCTGCCACGACCGGCGCGGACATGGAATTCTCAGCTGGGACAGGTGACGGTGTCGGGGTCTGGTTCCCCCTGCCTGAAGAGCTTCTGCCAGCCACGCCTGGCGTGTGACGGCCGGGAAACGACCCGTAAGATGGGGGTCTGCAGAAGCCCCCGACCCGCCGATAATCTGGCAAAAACGCACCGCCCCAGAAGGGTCACCCACGTCTGCGCTAATTTATGGAACTTCCATCTCCATCAGAGTCTCCAACAGCCAGCTAACGAGGTTGGGGGGGGGGGGTTGCTGTAGCTGTTAGTGTCACAGGCCTGCACCTCCACCTCTGAGCCTGCAGATGGCGCCGGGTTAGAGAGGCACAGACAATTACCAGCATGTTACAGTCTAAAGCGAGATAAATACCCCACAGCGGTGCGGTGGCCGCTCCGCAATGACATGTGACAAACACACTTATGCACTGGGCCCGTCAGTGTATGGGGGGCGTGGCCAGGTCTGTGTATGGGGGGCGTGGCCAAGTCTGTCGCCTCAAGCTGCAGTAAGACCTCTAAGCCGACAAACCACTGCGCTGAATAATGCAAAAACCCGGTACGGCGTGAGGCCATCTACCCCGCTGGCTGGAAGCGGGTCACAGTCACACTCGCACATCCCCTGAAATCCTGGCTAATGGAGCCCAAGGTCATTAGCAGTGATTCCACACTTTTTACCATCTGCTACGATTGTTTACACTTATCTAAATAATTAGGCACTAATTCGGCAGGGCTGGCGGTGAAACTTTCAGCCATCCAAACACGCAGCAGCGGTGAGTATGAAGGTGTCGCCAGCAGAGGGTCATGTGACCAGGATCTCTGCCCGCATGCCTAAAGCCCGTTTGAACTATGTGACCCCAGAGGATGCTGACTGTCAGGCCTGTGTCTGTGCCCAGCTCTGCCCGTTGAGGACCAGTGGGCCTGCAGGCACTCACAGTGCCCCCTGCTGATGGACAGTAGCTTTGCGTGTCCCGTGATGAGTCACTAGCATGCCGTGTGAGTGCCTTTAATAATTAGTTCACGTTTTTAAACTTTCACCAGTGTCATGCTGTCGTCTTGTTTTCAGTGTCTTTTGTCTGACCCGGCCTTCCTTCAGAGGATGAGGCACGTCCTCGTTTGGAGATTGAAAGGTTGAAAGGTCAAAGGTCAGTGGGTACTGTCTAGGAGTAGCTGTCACGACAGACAGCTGACACGACACGGCACGTGAACCACTGATATAAGATTTCGTTCCCCGTGGAAGACCTTCTGCAACGTTTTCAGTTTCATCTATTAGTTAAAAGATCTCAGCACAGCAGGAGGTACAAGTTGCACTGTGGAGATGGTGGACAAAGCTCAGCAAGGGAGCAGAGCCAAGCCGTCTGGAAAGGTAGGTAACCTCCATCCACAAACATCAGCAATACCACCCAACCACACTAGAGGGCATCTGGATAGCCAAATGCACGTCCTGACAGAGATGCTTACTTTTGCTCCTCCAATAGCCAAATACCCCTCGTTCCCAAAGGAGATAACACCATAGTGCCCCCCCCCCCCCCCCCCCCCCCCCCCCCCCGCAGTCCCACTGGTATGGGCACAGATGTCAGTCCAAAGCCCTCGGGTGGATGTGTCAGATAGATTCAGTGCTGTTGCATGGCGAATATTGGCGAATCCTGATGTTTGTGATGCGGTCATGCTGAGCTGCCCCCCCCACAGCGCCTGTCATGTGCAGACTGATCAGACTTCGAGCCGACGGCCCCATACCTGCTCACGCTTAAAAAAAAAAGGGGGATGTGAAAATAGAGCAAACCGAAAGTGTCACCCACTGACTGGGAGAACGGGGAAGAAATCTCACTCTCTGCAGGGTGATGGAGGAGCACGGACCTCGTACCTGCATTCTAACCTCCCCCCACCTACTCTGGGGCACGTGGGTTAATCGGCGGCCGTTCGGCTTGGGAGGGGGGCGGGCAGCCCGTCGGCGTGTGGGACTACAGAGAGAGACCATTTGGTTACGCGGTGCTCCCAAAACCAGCCCCCACGTCCCGAGCCTGAGCAGAGCCCTTTTCCTGATGAATTACGATTCTTTATTTATGTCTGGCTCCAGCTGTGACGAGGCCCTGTCCCCGCAGGATGTTGTGTAACATATGGCTGCTTTCAAAAATAGCACACAGTCAGGACACGGGCGCAAGAGCAGAAACCCGAATGGAGGGCGTGAAACACCGTCAGCAAACGGCTCCGGCACCTTCTGCGTGCGCGTTACTCCACGGTTACTCCAGGCTACTCCAGTGTGTGGACACTTGACTTATCCCCCGGGGAAAAGGGTTTGAGGGAGGCCTGCTGATGGGATGTGGACAATCCCCGTGAAACCAAATCACAGAGTCATCCATTGCTCTCCCCATAACTACCGAGCGACACCTTGACTCCATTCGCCTGGCTAAACGGAAAGGCCACGCCCCCAGCACCCCACAGCCAATTAGAGGCGGGGCCCTGCCCCCGTGTCTCCCTAGGGCGAGCCCCATGGGCACGTCTCCCTCCTCTGCCCCCACCTCTCCTGGGTTTTTTGTTGTTCTGTTAGATATGCAGCCCTAGCTGGTACCAGACCTTTTATACCTGCCTTTCCGCTGACAAAATCTGTCTCAACAACTCCGGCTGAACCCATCATTATTACCTCTCCAAGTCAGCAGCCCCACATGCCGAAGTTCCTCTTAATATTCCAGGCATCAGCAGCGATTGTGGCAGTCAGAGCCAGACACACCGGACCTGGCCGGGCCTGGCCAGCTCCTTTTTAAAGAACATGCAATTACACCCTGGCGTGC
>JAODJU010000095.1:2557974-2571058 GCA_026776725.1 Gnathonemus echidnorhynchus
CCCCCCCCCCCCCCCCAGCAAACCCCTGCCCCAGAATGTAGGCCACACTCCCCTACAGGCTCTCCCCAAAATGCTACCGCTGTATACTTTAAATGTTGTGGCGCCCCCTGGAGTACCATTAACACAGCGCAGCCTTCCGCCACATGCGCTTTGACTGCAGGTTCGAAGCCGCTGCACTGCTAACACTTCAGTGACTGTGCTAATTGGTGGAAACCGACTTAATAAATAATCAGAGGCCCATATAAAGCAATCCCCACTCCCTACAGATAAGCATCGCCTTCGCGAAATGGCCTTTCTTACCAAATCCACGAAATATCCGCTTGAAATGAAACCGGAAAGTGGAGCGCGATTCCGTCCTTCCCGCCCGGATTTCCGTGGCCGCAGAGAAGCTTCTGAAAGGCGCTTTCCGGAAAGCGATCCCGCGCTGAGACGCATTGTCTCTGCCCTGTGAACATGCGGAGACGGAGGCGGGGGTTCAAGCCTGGCACTGCGCCTCCGTAGATAACGCAACGCGGCGAGAAGGTGCGGAGAGTCCGGGAATTCATCTGAACTACAAATGAGGAATACTTTGGAAAATAAATAAGTGAGTGAATTCCGGGAGATTTGGGCTGATTGGGATACAAGGACTCTATGAATTTATAATACCTCACAGACACACAGGGTTTTTATCTGCCTGCCCCCCCCCCCCAAACTCCAGCTAGCCCTGGGCCATGCTCTAACGATAATCTCATTCACTGTCGGGAGGCCGCGGAATTCGGGTACTTTGAGGGCGTGATTCTTATCGTGTTTTGGCTGTGAAAATGGGATTTCCCCCCCCCCCGGGACCTCCCGACTGTGCTCCAGGGACGCATACAGGGCCCCAGCTGAAAACTGATTGGTCCCCATAGTGTCCTGTCCCCTGTCAATTTAAAATATATCACGGGCTAGTGATAAGGCTGGCTGCTCTGTATGAATTATGCCCCCCACCTTAAATTCTTGAAATCACCCCTGCTAAGCTCCCACACCAAATGCATGAATGACTGATATCCCAAACACGGGCCCCTCCCAAACACGGGCCCCTCCCAAACTGCAGTCTCATCTGTGATGGCATTATTCCCACTGGCCTAGATCTTGCCAATTTTGAAGATGAGAAACTGAACAAACTTAAAAAAATAATAATAAAAAAGATTATCACACCCATGTAAAGCGCCTTGGGGCGACTCTGTTGTGAAAGGCGCTATATAAAAATAAATTGAATTGAATTGAATTGAATTGAAATATCAGCAAAAAACTTTAATGTAGGCTCGTGGTTGTTTTGGTGACAAGAAAAAGGAAAGGAATGAGTACAAACCTGCAACAGAAACAGACTTTAGCAGATATACAGGACAGGACAGCGAGTGTTTGTTCGAGACACGGATCCTGACCTTACAGGAAGATATCTGTATATATACGCCGCATGTATAGATTTTATAATTGTTTGTTTTATACTATCTTTAATAGTTGTGTCATGTCTGAATGCATAATATAACTTACTTATGTTATGCAGGCTGCTAATAATTCTTCCTGAACATGCGTAACCCACATGCACGGTGACCGATAAAAATCCTCTATCCCTGACGTATAGTTCGCATGACACCTTATTCGCAATCTAACTCTGTCGACTTGTAGAAAATTCGCTAAATAATTTGCATGAAGCTTGGAAATGGGAGCACAGCTCATGTGACCAGCCTGTTCTCTCTCTCTCTCACGCTCTCGCTCCCTCCCTCTCTCTCCAGCCTAACCCCAAATACACTCTTTTACTTTTGATTTTCTGTCTCCTTCTCTAATTCTCCCCTCAAACGTCTCTGCTCAGTTTTCAGTTTCTCTCTCTCTCCCTCCCTCACTTTCTCTCCCTCCATCCCTCTCTCTCTGACTGTGACCGGTCGAGAGCAGGGCACCCCACTCATTACACACCAAATTGTACCGTTCCCTCTCCTTCGTTCCTCTCTTCTTCGCTCCTCTCTCCCTCCATCTCTCTCTCTGACTATGACCAGTCCAGAGCAGGACGCCCCACTCATTTCACACCATATTCTGCCATTCCCTCCCTTTCACTTCTCTCTCGCGTGTTCCTCCCCCACGTGTCAGACCGACCACCTACCAGGGTGTGAGTCTTCGCTCCTCCCCCCATTCCTCATCCCCGTACACCCTAAACCCCACCAAAGGAAGTCAGCCATTCTGATGGCTCTGTGTACACATACCTGCCTCACACACGGACAACATGAGGAATAAAGAACATTCCATGGGAAATGACATCTGGATAGGTCGTCAGAAGGAGGAGGTCACAGGGTCAGGGTGCTGGCGCTACAGGGAAGGTGTTGGGGTCACCATGGCAATGTGGTGGAGGGTGGCGGGGTGGGAGTCAAGGCCAAAGTTCAAATGAGTAGAATCAAATTACCGTCAGCGGAGAACTTAGACACAATACTCCCAGCCCTGCTTTCCATATACAAACAGCTGGTTTTCTCTCTGACTGGCCACAAGAGACAGATGAAACGGAGAGATGGGGGCAGGGGCACATAGCTCAGAGAAGCTGAGAGCTTTGGTGGGGGCAAGGAGAGGTTTAGTGGGGGCAAGGGGAGAGGGAGCGCCAAGGAGAAAACAGAGTAACCTCACGAGACATCATTAGCCCACATTCTGGGCCGGGCAGCCCATCTCGGGCCGCTCTCGCTCACTCCTCCCTCTGTTTCAGTCCTTCCTGCCAGGAGAAGTATGCCATTCCAGGGGAGGACCACGCCCGACCCTCGGCGACCCGGGCACCCTCCCCTTGGCTTGTGGTGGAGCCATCAGACCATGTATGGAGAGAAACAGCTCCACTTCAGTGTGTAGCTGTCGCGCCTCAGTCGGTTTACCGCCGAACCCGCCCCGAAAGCCAAGAACAGCTGGCGACAGAGAAAAGCACCAACGGCGTGGATGGTGAAAACGGGGACTAGCAGCTGGACTCCGCATTTAGATGAAAGGTGCACACACAGGAGAGAGAGGCGTCGTTTGGAGCAGACCCTGGAATCGGAATGGGGGGAGGAAGCCATGATTTGACAGAGAAGCAAAGTTAGATCAGCACTCGGTCAGAGTTACTGGGTCAGCGTATGGGATTATCCCACAAAATCAGCTTGAAGTGACGGATGTACTAATTTATGGTGACAGCTGCTATTACACTGGGTCCGTGTTTTGTGTTTTTTAACCTCCCAAAAGTCACAGCCTGTTACCCCCCAAAAAAAAAAAGAGAAAAAAAAAAGGGAATAGGCTGGAATGGGCAGGGGATCCATACAATCAGTTTGGTTTACAGACTCTGGGTGGCACAAGTACTGAGATCTCATGGTCAGGAACCACATCAGTGCCAAGGTGTCCAGCCTAGTATGCTGTAGCCCCCCATCTCTACCCCCCACCAGCAAGGAGGAAAGCACCAATCAGAAGAAAGCACAGCACCGGTTATTGTGATAGATCCTAACGCACAAGGCTCTCCATGGGACAGTCACTGACCCTCACATCACATGTGACGACTGCAGGCCCAAAACCCCAGTAGACTATAACTACCTCCCAAGCCCTAAGACAACTGACAAGTTTATGTTATTTATCTGTCCATTTAAAGGTTTGTCTGAGATCTCAACTTATCACTAGTTTCTAAACGGTGAGTGACAATCAAGCACTAATAATCAAATGATTAAGTGAAATAGATCAGCTTATGACACGATTCCCTGCAGACCCAGACAGCTGTGCATACCTAGAACTGCAGGAGAAAGCTGGGCTACACCAACAGCATCGGGGAGTCACTCCATTGATCTACTGGTGACCCTGTTGTTTCTACACACCCCTAGGGTTTAGGGACGTTCCCCTGCTGGGACCCGCACTATAAGGCTGAAGGCATATGAGGCAGGCTTGTCTCTGTGCTGCTGCACACTGTGCTGGGAGTTTTACGCGTGTGTTTCCCATAAAACACACATTTCCATGTCCACTGCATGTCAGCAATCCGGTTTCCCTCTTCCGGCCTTTCGCGACTCGGCCGAGCAGAGACGTGGCGAGAACTAGCAGGTGCATTGAATGCCAATACAAAGCCTTGATTAGGTCAATGGACCATGAGACACCGAACAGTGGGCCCTCTCCCACCAGACTTTCCAGGTTCTCTAACGGGCCACAGAGGTGGATGACTAAATAAGATCTTGTGGGCCAGTGAGGGAAGCGCCCAATCCTGGAAGAGGTAGCGTAACAGGCCTATCCCAGCATGCAGTGCAATCTGGATGGAGAGTTGGCCTCCATCAGGGATCCTTTCAGGGGTGGGAGCTCAGGCCTTCCTCTGAGCCATGGGGGGGCATTGAGAACATCATAAGAAAGTGGAGCGTAGGCTGAACCGGCTTGTGAATCCCTGCCGACAGTAAAGGTACAAAAAAGGAAAGCAGAAAAACAGTGTAATTCACATGAAAAAAGACTTAATGGGCATTTTACCTCACTGCCAATCTACCTTGAAAAAATCCTTATCCACTGGCCAACAGCCTCATCCATTGGCTGGCAGCCTGAATCTTTAGCTGGTGGCTTCAACCATTGGCCATGAACCCCACCCATACATTGGCTATTGACCTTGCCCATCCTTTGCACATTAACCTCACGTGTTGATCTGGACCTCATAGGATGGTCAGCAGTCCCATCCTTTAGCCTGTTCCCTCACCCATTAGCCTATGATCTCACACATTGGCCAGAAACCTGACAATCTAGCTAGAAAGCTAGCCAACTGCTCATAAAGCCCACCGTTTGACTAGTGACCTCATCCATTAGCCAGAAACCTCACCAATTGGCTAAAAATCCCACCTTATAACCAGTGACCTCACACTCTGGTCAGTGACTCATCAATTCAGTGTCACTCCTGTGATTCCATCACAGGAACCAAACACACTTCAAATGGAAGTCAAACAAGTAGTTTACTGTAACACAGCAAGGAAATGAGAGATAAATTAATATAATTTATCAACTCATAAAGAAATTAAATGACTGAGGATAAAAACCACTCACTCCGTAATAATTTACGACAAAACGCTAGATTTGGGAGCAATCAACTTAACAGCATGGAATAACCAATAAATGTGATTTTATAAATCACTCTTAGTGAGCTAAATTAACTTTATTAAGCCTAAGCGAGGCTCTCATTTGCGGGCTGTAGGCCGTGTGTAATGTGCGTGTCGCTCATGTTTTGCTTTCATTGGCTGCTTTCAGCAAGAACGTTTTCCAGTGAGGCACAGCGGAGTGCAGCCAAGCAGGGAACAGCCAGTAGATAAGGAGACCAGAGACTCCCAGACGGGAACCCCCTCCCCCCCCCCATCTACCTTGGAACATCTGCACGCTCCTTAAAGCACTCGATGGCACATTTCTCACACGGTCATGCTGCTGGCTGTGTTAAAAATGGAACGCCACCCCCCCCCACCAGCGGTGCCGAACCACAGACTGCTTCCCCATCGCAGCCTCCTTCGAGCAAATGAACATGATGAAGCAACACTTCCTGGACTCTTTGAATGGCCATTCTGCTCTGACTGACTGGGAGGTGCCCCTCCCGCTTTGATTGGCTAAGAAATGCTCTCCTGCTCTGATTGGCTGACAGGTACCCCTGAGATCCGTCCATTTCATCCTTGAACTGCTCTGCTGACGAGTTCTCCAGGGATCACCGAAGACCTCGACACACGGCTTTCTCCTGCCGCTTGCCCTCTTCCTCATCCATGCGCACGCCCAGCCTGGCATAGCACACTACCAGGAAGCTCATCCTATGACTGCTCTGGGCAGACGGGAGGTAAACTCTCACAGCTCCACTGTGTAATTGATACATCACAAAGGCTCCAAACGGTTCGTCGATAAGGCCTGCCTGCTCGGGCTGACCGCCTTAGGGCTCCCCTTTGGTCCCGTTAGCGTTTAGCAAGGACGCGTTTTGTTTATATGTGCTTTGATTCCTCCCGTGCCGTTTTTCAGTCAAACAAAGGGCAAGGCCTCACGCGAAGGCCGGCTATCGACAGGATGACCACGTCACCGTTTGATATGTATTGATTCCTCTAATTCATTCTTTCCACGGGCTGCTGGGCAGCCCAGAGCGATGCAGGGCAGCGTTTAGCACGCACTGGGTCAGCGAGGGCATCGCCTGACGGCCATTCATGATGTAGCAATGGATTATGTGTGGGAGAATGGGACTTTTTAACCATCTGGTGATTTCAGACGCATTCCAATAGCCTCCTTTACAGCCAAACCCAAACCTTCTATTCAGACTTCAACCCCTGGTCAAATGGAAATCATTTTAATATATTTTTTCTTTTTTAGCACAATGTTATTCACACTAAGCGGTAAGGTATATTATAAGCCAACTTAAGTTACCTGCATTCATTTTGAGATCTGACAACCTTCAGGTGAAGTATCTACGCAGTGTCTGCTACTTGCTGTGCTGTTGAAGTTTTTCCATTAGATGATGTGAAGCATAAAACTCTCCTTTGTCACATGAATGTCTGAGCCTGCAGAGAGCTCTGGGATGGCGCTGGTGGGGTCAGGGGAAGGGGGTTCTCAGCCGTGTGTGAGTTTCCCAAAAGCACACCTTGTGATGGTATGAACCCTGGAGGCTACTGCGGTTACGGCATTAATGCTGTGCGACTGGCCGCTGGCACTGAGCCGCTTAAGCGGACAAAGAGGCGTGAATATTTCAGGGCGGGGGCCACATCCAGGGTGCACGGGACACAGAGACAGGGTACAGACGCAGTGATACGGCACAGCCTGTGCAATCTCACCAGCCAACCATCCTGGAATATTCCCCATACTGACAGGGAAAAGCACAGCGTTAATGACCCAACTCAAGTGTGACTGCTCCACGGCGACAATGAGAGTCGCTTACTCTCCACGGCGACAATGAGAGTCGCTTACTCTCCACGGCGACAATGAGAGTCGGCCGCTCTCCACGGCGACAATGAGAGTCGCTTACTCTTCACAGCGACAATGAGAGTCGCTTACTCTTCACAGCGACAATGAGAGTTGCTCACTCTTCATGGCTCCACATTCCTTATTTATTTACACTTTTCTGCTATAAAAGCTGAATCAGTCAATATGTTTGACCATGACCCAAAACAGGAATCTCATTCCGACCTCCCGACGTAACTGTAAATCGATTTCCTTTGGACGAGCGTCCCACACCGTCAAAGCCATTGTTTTGATGTCACAGCTTTGTACTATGTGATCTGCCCCTCCTAAAAAGCCATCTGAGCCGTCCCGGAAGGGAGAAGGAGACGAGTGTACATACAGCTTCCGGCCTGGAGACATTCATCGCGCTCAGCAAGACATACACCTGCGAGTGCCTGCAGAAACATCCACTGCTGTTTGAGGGGAAGAGAAGTCATATTTTTGGAGGGAGAGTCAGAGGGCACAAAGAATGCCAGGAACCACTGACCTGCGAGAGGTGAAAGTGCTCTGAGCGCGTCAGACAGGCAGAGAGAGCCCCCATTCACACTCCAGCCCCCACTTCTGCAGTGAAAGTGGTCCAATTTGGAGCCCAAGGGAGCCTATTTTTCCATTTTCCTCACATATCTCAGGTTACCGGTGGGTTCACGGTGTGACTGATTCGACGCTTGCCCAGCTAATCCATGAGTGTCCTCCCCCCCCCCACACACAGCTGGATGGGGCCACTGCACACTTTGCAGGATTAGCAGCATTTCCGCATCCTGGCACCTCCAAATTCAGCCCTCTCTGCTCTCCACTTCTCCTGCCTCCCCCCTTCTCTGCTGACCCCCCTCCCCCCCTGCTCTCCCTGGTCACTTGCCTGTGGGTTCTCCTGCATTATTCTTTCTCTGCGATACGGTTTGTTTGTGTCTCACTGATCGATCTCTGAATACAGAACACCACTGCCCCCTGCCCCCTCCTACCTGGAAGCATACCTCTTTTCACATGGGTCACATGAGAGCCTCTTTCCCAACGAATGCCCAGGGATCAGCAGGGATCATTGTTTTAGATCCGCTCTCAGTCCAATTCGCAGCTAGGAGGAAATGTGGGGTTGGGGGGTGGGGGGGCATGGCAGTGGGTCAGGGAGCTAAAAAATGGGACACTGTTCCTGTAGACAAGCCATATGGTACAGAGCATGACAAGAAGATGGAGTAAGAGAGGGTAGAGAGAGGATACAGAAGGAGGAACGGAGGAAGAGAAAGAGAGCATCAGCTGCAGGGGAGGCCAGCAGCCTGTCTCTAATTGGCAGGGTGAACGAGGGCCCAGGGCAGACTGACTGGGCGGCATGGCCCCTCCCACTGCTCCCAGAATCCCACAGGGCAGCAGAGCATCGCCCATGTGCTGCCCCTGTTAGCCAAAAGAGGCGGAGCCTAGGCAAGGGGACGTCCGGGATTTGGTGAGTGCCGTCTTATCCCATCACTCCATGGCTTCTGTGAGTGTGAGTCATGGGGGGCAGTAAACATGGGGGGCAGTAAACATGGGGGGCAGTAAACACAGCCTTGAGATAACAACAAAGAGGTTTACTGACAAGTCATGCTCGAGAAGCCTGGCACAAACACATTCTGGTTAGGTGTCAAGGCTAGGAGCTGGTTTTCCAGGAGACACAACAGGATGCATTTCTAGAATGCCTGGGCTGGGCCTCCTCCACTCCCCCCATCTGGCCCACATAAGGAGCGAGGCCATCCAGCTAACGCAGGCCTCTTCGGGCGCTAATGTTGCTGTTAGCATGTGCCATTGACGCAGCATAATATATGTTCAGCCGTGGCTAATGCTACTCCTGAGGTGACATGAGGCACGTGGACAGTGATGGCTGACATCAGCTGCTTGCTTGTAGGGCCAAGACCTTACTGGCTAATGCTGGCAACTTGCAGGTCTGGGATGGTGCTGACTGCTGTTGCTGACCCTGAGCCAGTTTCGACATATCACACCATTATCACTTCATTCAAAATTGTCAAACGGCTCTGTGCCCGTCGATAACAGCATCAAGGTCTCTGGGCTGCTCCTGAGACTGGACCACTCTCCTTCCAGTGCTACACGTTAGTTACAGCCATCAAAGGTGGCATTATTGGCCAGATGCTTTTTCCCCGCCTCCTCGAGGTGGACACAATCGATGGTATTTATCCGAGAAAAGGCCGCTTCCAATTATTAGCTCAGATTCGGGGAGATTTAGCTGTCAGGACATGTTTCACGCTGGAACAATCTGGAGTGACGCTTGACGGTGCCTCGCAGCCACTCGCTTCAGAACAGAAACACCAGAAGTTTTAATTATCCCATGACGACCCGCTGCTATTTATTGAATTTCCCCTTTTAATTAAGCACAGACGAGCTCGAAATGGGGGTGGGCTCCCACTCGGCGGTAATAAAGCCAACGGAAAGTAAGACACCGAGGATTCAGAGACGGGTCCTCTGGGATGTACGGGATGCTGACGGGACGCTCGTGCCGTTCGTTATGCCGGAGGACGAGGCTCTCCATTTGGAGCCTCGGCCTGCCCTCGCTAATGCCTGCCGTTAATTAACAAAAGGGTTTAAATTAACACAGGGGGCTGGTTTATCAAGCGATCACAAGAGGAAGAAAATTAGCGAACGCATGATAAATCAGGGTCTAATCATCCTACTGACACATACCGCTATTTTATTCCCATGTTTACCATCAAACGAGTCCTTGGGGATGGAACTGCACCTGGTTCCCGCTTCCCATCCCATCCCAATCTCAAAGGCCGCACTTCCGCCAATGTGCCACCATGCTTGGGCAGGAACGCTACGCTTAACATTTTTTTTTTTTGCTGCAGCGTGTTCCTGTCCCAGCGTGCCAAAAACCTCTTATGTTTCTCTTCAAAAAAAAGGTGCAGGGAGTTATACACTTGCTCTGTTGTGAAGGTGGAGGTACGTGTTCGAATTTCATTCGAAGGGGTTCTGGGGGACACCTGGGCCCAGCGTGAGGATGGCACTACTCAAAGAGGTCACATGTCCAGTGTTTGTGCAGCCCGACCTTCCAAAACCCTCTGTGACGTGCATCTCTGAGGCACTGTGCCATTGGGAGGGCCTATAGAGCTCGAATCCCACCCCCCGATGCCGCCAGCTCCTTCCCTCTTAAGCATATGGCTGGCTCTGTCTCTTCCAACGAGGCGGGAATGACGCAATGAGCGTGACCCGAAAGAGCCGTCCCAGACCAGAGCCTAAGGCCCAAACAGAAACGGATCACTGTGTTCCTGTGCCCTCGGACGTCACGGAAACTGAGCGAATGAGAAGAGATGGATGGAGATAGGGGTGGAGGGAGCAGGGCCGTTTATGGTTTACGGGACTGTGACCCGTGCTTCATTACCGCGATTTCATCATGCTGTGACATGTGCATGTTTCTGGGTATCCTGCCGACAGTGTGCAGACCCAGACCGAGGACCAGCGGTCCCACATTACTGAGCGCCACATCCCTCCCGGTTGTGTGGAGAACGGGAACCCCATTGGCTGTCTCCTTGCTCTTTGGTCAATTCCTCCCGCATCCCAGGTCTCCTCTATCGGCTCTATCCCCTCTATCTCCCTGCCCCGGCTCCACGTTCTCCTGTTTACAGCAGCTGCCGTGACTTTCAGAGATGACAGATTTCCCGCGCTGTAAGAAAACGAACGAGCGGTAAGTAGCCTAAGCATTAAGCAGTCCGCACAGACCAGCGTGTGAAATGATGTAACGAGGGTAGCATGCAGTGAGAGTCTCCAGGAGCATATCAATGACATCATTGACCTGTCCTGGGAGGTCTGTGAAGACGACAAGAGGAAAAGGGTGGTAACAACCCCCAAAAAGGCTCGGAGGACTACAAGCAGACCGAGAGGAAGACCGTAAGCTTTTACATCTCAGGGATGGAATTAGCGCCGCTGTAATTTCACGCCTGTTTCAGTTTTATGTCGGCCATTAACGCCGTCTGGAGGGGCCACCCGTGCACGCTGAAGCAAGGCCTGGCATCCAAATTCTGCCAAAACGGACCGGACTGAATCCCAGAAATCCACAGTGAAGGAGGGCCTGGCAGGGAGGTGACAGGCCGAGGGCAGAGCGGGGAGGGTGGCACGTATGTTAGAGAAGCGAGGTGCAAGCAGATAAACAAAAAATGAATGAAACCCTGAATTAAAATGAATTTAAACAAGTTTGCACAAAGAAATTGTTAATACAGGCCAAATATGCAATTGCCAAATGCTGATGAATTATGGGATGCGCACCACTTTTCTGCTGCCAGCAAATGGGGAGCGAGTTCTAAATAAACGGTTAAAATAAACTATCATTATTTTTAAATATAAAACTGACCAAAACTACAAGGCTTATTTTTTATAAACTGCAAACAGTCGCCCAGGAGCCATGCGGACCGCGGCGAATTTAGATGCGGTAATGTGAACTTTGGCTCAACCGAATTGGAGCGTATCTGATCGAACGACCCCGATTTTCCGATTTTGGCAGATTAAATCTGGCACGTGTGGATGGTCCTGCAGCAAGCCGCTAAATCGCCGACGGCAAAAGCAGGCAACAGCCTCTGGAAAAGGATGTAAATATTGCTTAAATATGTGGTGCAGACTGACCCCTCTCCTGCTGCCCTGTCCCCAGTCATACTCTTGGCTACCTAATTTGGCAGGTTCAAGACTGCTGCCTGTTTAGCGCATGTGTGAGTGCGGCGGGGGGAGGGGGGTGTCTGGTGGCAACAAGCAATCTGTCACAAGCACTCGACACACAGAGATTACAGAGTCCAAACCAGTGTCTGGCAGCTTCCCATTAAAACACAGATGATGTCACCCCACTAATGTGCCAGTGCGTTAATTCTGCCCCATAAATCAATTTCAGAGTTAGACTGGTGAGGTGTTGAGGGTGGAGTCCCAGGAGATCCATCCTACTTCCCCACCACGTCCAGCTGCTGATCGGAATAGAATCACCAGCCTGGCCCCAAGAGAAGCACACACTTCTCCCTAATGGGGCAAAACAGTCCTCTGGGGATGGGGGGGGGCTTCTTCATGGTCTCGACTTCGTGGTTGCTATAGAGGCTCTGGAATTAATGGTGGTCTTAATGACGGGCCAGTAGGTGAGCCTGTGGGTAATCGCGGCTCGGGCAATTAAAGGCCGTGGACTATAGGAGCAGACACACAAAAGCAAAAAAAGGACAAATGCGAAACTGATGATAGAAATCCCAGGGAGGGGGGCAGGACAGACCATCGATCGCGGAGGGCGGGGCAAATGACATCATAAATGACTGCCGTGGGATTACCCCGCCAGTTCAATCGGGAGCTGAGCTCATTCCGTATTCCTGCCTTTTTCGTCACACAGTGCAAAATGCATATTGATGGGTTTAGATCCCATCTTGGAAATGAAAGTGGAGAATAGTGGAGCTTTAATGAAGCTGAATGGGAGCTTCTTGCTGCTTCAAGAGCATGGCGTCCTGCTGTGGCACGCATCTCTGTACCTGGTAGCTCCCACTACAGCTGGGAAAACCAGCCAACGGCATATACGCCTATGCAATGCCCCCCAGGCCCCCCCACCAACTACAAGGTGATCAGCAAAAATCATCCATTTGCGATCACTTTACAAAAGCAGCAATCAGTGGACCAGCCTATGCGACAGCACGCCACCTGCTGCAAATATCCAATAGTGCAAGCCCAGGCCCTCACCTTTAGTCAAGACATATACAGGCTGAAGGTGAAGCAATCATGCAGATTTGGATCGCAGGTTCCTGTCTGATAACCAGAGGCAGCTGCCTCCCAGAATGCAGACCGGAAGTGCAGGTATACCAGCCTCGTCTCAGTGGCTGTGATGTGGACGGGAAAGACGGGAGGTGGGATAATTAAAGAGCATGATTTCTACTGCATTAGCATATTAGCATCTCTATTAGTTCTGCCCTTGAGTGAGGCAATTAGCCTAAATTGCCTTGTATAAAATGACACATTCTTATCTTTAAAAGCATATTAATCAATTAATGGGTAAAACACAGCTCCGAATCCAGTAATTCTGCTAATAAAAGTCTAGCTGCTCTCAGCCTGGCAGCCAGGGAAGGTGTGGCCTGTTAGCACTGCCGTCATTGGCTGGCTGGCTGCCTTTGAAAGCTGGAAAGTAGGACTTTCTGTGGTGTGAGGAGGTGGTCATGGGGGGGGGGGGGGGGGG
>JAODJU010000095.1:2576716-2587596 GCA_026776725.1 Gnathonemus echidnorhynchus
GGGGGGGCGCAGGAAAGCCCCCTTTCCATGTCGACGCAACACCCCACCAGTATGTGTGACCGAGGCCAACCGGCAGCCAGCAGACGGTCGGGAACAAAAGGACACGCTTCAGTGAGAAGCCGCAACTCTGATGAGGAGAGACCGGGCGTGGGGGGGTACGTCAGTCCCTGCTGTCAAGAAGTAAAATATAATTTTGCATTAAATCTGATGACAGGCTAATAGTTAAAAAAAAAAACAACTGGTCTGCAAAGAGACAGAAGTAGAGCAGGGATTCATCATGGCCAGATAACATTGACAGGGCCGTGACAGTTAACGTCTGAATATAAGCCCCCACTCTCCCAAAAGACCCGCCCCCCGTCCACCTTGCCCCCATCTCAATGGCCTGCCTCCTTAACTAGTTATTGCTTGCTGCTCATCTCCAAGGTTACCATGCCGATGGCATCAGGCACCAGGAGAGGACAGCCCAGGTGACTCCTTCCGCACCAAAAAGTACCAGGAATGGAGTCATTAACTCTGCTGTTTTTGACACGGCTGTTAGGAAGCCAAGTGTCAAACACCCCAGGAGTAATTTATTCATTTTTCCCCCCTTCCAGTTTTTGCATGCTCCTCAATCCACCCCCCCCTCCCCAGCCTGGCCCAGGAGACCATGTTTTCTATCACCCACCCCCACCCCCGCTTCTTTGCAGCACATCATTCACTGGACGTGACTGTGAAGCCCGGTGAACAGAAAACAGGGCAGGAGAGGGAAGAATAAATAAAGGCGCTCAAGGTCTGCAGGATGGGGAGGGGGGCACTGTTGCCGCGGGTGACGGATGGGGGTGCAGAGCGGTTGACAGGTGCCACTGTGGCTTCTGACTTATTAGGTGTCTTCAAATACTTACAGGGAAACACGGGAAATGCAAATGTTACTGTTTAGAAGCTGTCGCCTGCTGCCCCCCCCCCCCCCCAATCACTGACAAACCCCAGCTCCCAGACTGGGTTCCCTCCAAAGATTCCTGTCATGTAAGAGATTCTAGCGGGGTGGCAACGACCCAGCGGCTGGTGGCAAATGGCGGGTGCCCCCATGCTTCCTTTCCCGGGGGGGTGGGGAGGGTGGTTCTACTCAGAGTAGCTGTAAGGTCAGAAATTCATCTTGCTCAGCGGCGATAAAGACGCTCGGCCTTTGTGAAGCCTGTCTGAAGATGTTCCCACTTAACTGAGATTATTCAGCTCCTCTGAGTCCCCCAAAGACGGCAGGCCACAAAACGGCGACAGACATTCCCCCCGCAAAATGGTGCATTCCACCCCCTCTGGCCCCCATGGCCGCCAGCCTGGCGTGACCCCGATCTCCCCGAGAATCAGGTCGGCTTCTGATCAATTATCGATACCAGCTCTCCTGGGTAAACCGGCACGCTCGGAAATATGGCTTATCCGGCTTTTCCAGGATCCGAAATCGAGCTGAACGAAGGAGATGGAGAATGGACAGACGTTCCTCAGGAAACGCAAAATCTGCTTTGTGGGATCGAGAGTCAGAGCACAGTGGAAGCAGGCAAAAGATAATTCAGTACTTTGTGCATGAAGTAGAACTGAATTTTAAACTCCTTCCAAGGGAGCCAGCTCTGGGCCGAGACGATGACATCACTGATCCAGCGCCGTGAATGGAATCCAGCGGGCTGGTAATTACATGTGATTGAGAAACATCTTCCTTAAGGAAGTAAAGGATGAATGTCTCTCTTAGCTGTTAATATTTCAGGTCTGCGGAGCGTGATGGGTGGGGGAGACTCCCCCAAGGCCGAAGTCACAACTTCAAGGGGCCTCGAACCGAACAAGAAGGAAGAGGAAGAGGAGGAGGAGGAAAAGGAGGAGGAGAAGGCAGAGGAAAAAGAGGAGTGATGGCACCTCATTGCCATGGTTACCGGGGGGCATCATCCTTTACAGGGAGTTGTGGCAACCAGGTTATTCAGCTTTAAACTCCCCCCTCCCAAGGGGAAGCAAAAATCCTCCCCACTTGACCCAGGGTGACATTTTCACGGCGAGCCAACTCGGAGGCTGCCTGGGGGTGGGGCTGGTCCAGCGGTGGGGCAGAATGATCCCTGGTGAGAAAGGGTTATCAACATGACATGCTAATTGTACAAGGCTGAAACTTCAAAGCCTAAATGCGCACGCGCGCACACACACACACACACACGTCCTATAAAACCTCAGTCACCTTCCCTTCAAAGGTCACTGACTGTCATGCCTGTAGTTGAAGTAACGCCTAGCTTCAGTGGCCAAACCACAAGGGCGGTGGTTCCAGCCCCTGTAGACCCGGGGCTGTCGGGCTACATTATAGTCACTGCCTCCATCACACCGCAAACAGTAGGGGTTACCTTCTTAACCAATGACCAAAAAAAACAAAGAAGGAAAATGAGCAGATGGGGTAGGGGTCAGAACATCGACACCATCGCAGAGCAGAGGGCTCAAGTAAGGGCGCATATCTTTACGGCGCAATCATGTGACTGGTGGTCCAAATGGACCAGTGTGAGTATTTTTCCAGTGGCCAATCCTGCCACCAACCCCCAAATTTCCCCCTATAAGTTGGAGGACATGCAGCACTGGATGTTGATTAACATCATACCCAGGCTGAAGCAGTTGCAGGGTAAGGACCTTGCTCAAGGCCCCACTGGAGTAGGATCACTCCTGGCATTTGTGGGATTCAACCCAGCAACCTTCCAATTGCTGGCACAGGTCCCTAGCCTCAGAGTCACATGGCCACCCACAACAACCACACAGAACAGAGAACTGAGCAGTGAACCGCGAGGGTTACGTAACCCATCTTCAGAGGGGTGAAGAAGAGGCTGCCAGGTGAAGATTGAAGGGTTCAGAGGTGTGGAGCCACAGGCCAGGAGGTGTGGAAGCATGTGAAAACATTTGGGAGCAGTTGGAAGTGCTTGTGGAAGGACGTGGAACTGGGAGGAAGTGTATAGAAGCATGTGAGAGTGGGTGGACGCTTGTAAAAAGATTTGGAAGTTGGTGGAAGCGGGTGGTAATGTGTGGAGAGCAATAAACGCATTTCCAGAGATCGGAGTGACCCGGCATTCCCTAATGACGGTGCGTGAGGGGTCTGGTGTGTAGTGACACCACACATCTACCACGGTGAAGATGGGCGGGGTACCCAACACACAGGTGGCAGTGGGAGAAACACAGTTTAAATGAACTTAACACGCAGCTGAAACACAGTTTAAATGAACTTAACACGCAGCTGAAACACAGTTAAAATGAACTCAGCCTCATTAATCAATTATGAGTTCAGCCTTAGAGCATTTAGGTCGTGTGTGTTATGAGAAGAAAAGGTTTTAATTTTAATTAAAATTTGCCTGAGACAGAGATCATACGTGAAGTTGAGCGATTGCCCATCGTAAGATCGCAAGGCCTGGAGGGAGGATCTGCATCCACAGCAGGCCAGAAGAACATCCTGGACAGTATGCTGGTCTGTGTGTGTGTGTGTGTGTGTGTGTGTGTGGGTTCTCCATGAACCTGATTTTGCCATAAGTGGGCTGGCACTGTGCCAACACTGTGCCGTCGCTGATCATCCACAGGAACAGGCCCAGCCCAGGTCACGCTTCAGCCACCGTGAGATCTGCTCCCTGCCCGACAAGGACAGAGGGGGCACCGTGGGACCCAAAATACACAGTGAGGGCAGAGGGGGGCACCGTGGGACCCAAAATACACAGAGAGGGCAGAGGGGGGTGCTCTCATAGCCAAAATACAGTCATATTTCACATTCCAGAGTCACTGGTCTTCATTGAAGAGGAGATTGAGTAGGAATGTTTTTTTCCCCTCAACAACCTGTGAAAATAACAGTAAAACAGCCAGCGTCCCGGGGGGGAGGGGGGAGTATTAGGTATCCCCACGTGATTTAACATCCAGTGTACCATTAAGGAGCGCCAGTGGGTTCCCACGGCGACCGCGCCGCTCTGTCAGACGGCCCCTGTCTAATGTAAGAATCCCGCTTTTCAGCTCGCTCCTGCCCATCTGTATTCTTATGAATACAAGCGTTGGGGGGGGCGGTGTAAGAAAAAGACCAAGGGAAAAATTAAAATGTAGCTTTACTGCAATTAACAGGTTTGGGGGGGGGGGAGTTGAAAAGGTGGGTCATTCATATTCAGCAGTGAGGCTCTTGGCCCTGGGGCTTGCTGTGGGGGGCACCCTGGGGGGGGTCAAAGGTGACTGGGCATCATTTGAGGGTCTTGACACAACTTTGGCTCAACAAGTGACTTTTCCACCATCTTGGCCATCAAGAGACAAAGGTACCAGGCTCTGATGCCTTCCAACAGGTCAGCAGACCCTTCATGTTCACAGAGCCATGGAGATGAATGATTATGACAAATTCTGCTGGACTGTAATTGTTCAACTTATACCCAGTAAATCCAGACAAACCCAACCCCCCTTCAGTAAACCCAGCAAAGCTCTCATCCCAAACTACTGATAACCCAGGAAACTCGTAATGACCTCATGCTCCATTCTACGGGAGAAACAGACCTGCGTCATCCCAACACACGTGACAAACTGGGACCCTGTCAGATCGTCTGCGGGAAGGGGGGCATCTTCCATCAAACGTGCACGTCCTAGAACGAGACGCGCCCCTTCCTGTGCCTTCCGTCAATGCCGACAGCCCTCCCCCCCCCCGTCTCGCTCCAACAAACCGCATATCCTGCTGTTCTCCCGACAGCCTCGTCAAAATGCAGACGTGTCTCAGAAGGCGTCCCCGTGTACGAGCAAAGCCTGTCAGATCACGCGTGTTCCCAGCTCGTGCTGACACGGGCCGTTTACCGACAGGAGGTATGTTCCCCGCCAGACTGGACCCCAAGAGCGCTGAGGTGAGCTGCAAAGCGAAAAACACAGCAAGCTAAGTGCGGCCAGACTGTCAGCTGGTGTTCAGAAATGTCATTTCTAACGTTTACTGGTAAATTATAAGAGCAACAAAAGAATTTAAATAAATAGAAATCTGTCATGATTTTCTTTACTAAGCATCATTTGCAGTCGAGTTGCGATGGTCTTCAACTGAGGACCATGGACCTGATCACTCAGTCTGCAACTCCCCCCCACAAAAAGGTTAATCCACTGTCCTCACAAGGGAGTGTGGGGTCCAGCTGTAAGTTGTCAAGTTAATCCACTCTGCTAAATGCTGCCAGGATTCACATGCGGCCAAAGGCAATCGACAGAGGGTGACCCCTCTGAACTGACCCTTACAAACACGGTGCTTCCTAAATTGCACAGCAGATGGCGCAGTAGCTAAGAATCTGCATTCTTATGGAATTCTGCAATTCTAAATGGTTGCTGGTTCAATCCCACATAGCACAGCAGGTTTTGCGGCCTGTGACGAGGGACTATCTACTGAAAAACACCCAAAAACTGTGAACCTTCTGTATCTCCCACATCTTGCAAACACGCCGGGGAAGCATACAGGAATTGCTTTATGTTGCACAGTGTTATAAATGCATGGAGAAGAGAGAAGCAGAGGAGAAGCGTAGGGGTCTGAGCATGATGACACAATGATCCGAGCATAAAGACACAATGATCCGAGCGTGACGACACAATGATCCGAACGGGTCGACAAAATGATTGGAGCGTGACGACACAATGATCCGAACGGGTCGACAAAATGATCCGAATGGGTCGACAAAATGATCGGAGCGTGCCAACACAATGACCCGAGCGTGCCGACACAATGATTCGAGCATGCTGACAGAATGATCTGAACGGGCCGACACAATGATCCGAAGAGGTCGACACAATGATCCGAGCGGGCCGGCACAATGATCCGAACGGGTTGACACAATGATCCGAACAGGCCGACACAATGATCTGAACCGGTCGACACAATGATCCGAGCATGCTGACACAATGATCCGAACGGGTTGACACAATGATCCGAGCGGGCCGACACAATGATCCGAGCGGGCCGACACAATGATCCGAATGGGTCAACACAATAATCCGAGCGGGCCAACACAATGATCTGAACGGGTCAACACAACGCAAGCCTTGCAGTTTGATGACAGGCGGACGAATGCTTCTCGTATCGAAATGGGAAGATTTTCACTGAAGGATCACTGTTAAAAAGCTTTTAACAGGCACTTTAAAGTTGGGGGGGGGGGGGGGCTGTTTCCATTTCAGCCTCCTAAAGAAGTATGAGAAAGGACTGGATTCACTCCTGTCAGCTGACCTGAGATGGAGAAAGCGCTGTGAAAATGAGGAAAAATGCATGGAGGGCAGATTTCCCTTCAAATGAAGTGTGGATTTAACAAAAACAGCCCTGGCGAGACGACAACGCGGAGGGCGTGTGGAGATTTTGCCAGAAGTCCTCAGTGCATGAACCTCGGTTAAGGAGACAAAGCAGCTCCTCTCCTGGGCTTTCTCTTCCCACTGTTCGTCTCTTTAAGTTCTGCCTTTACAAAATTGGGGCTGAAGGACAGTGTTGGATTGACACAGCACGCGCTTTGGGGGTGGGGCAGAGTGATGTACCCCACCCCCATACCACAGATGCCTGTGGGCATTTCAAAGTTAAAAGCCCCATAAGTATTAATGGGTCTCTAGTCTCTCTATATATTTTTTCTCTTTTTTTACATATATATTTTTTTTAACTTGAGACCTTTGCAATTTACCACAAGCGGCTTCGCTCCTGCGCGGAGCCCCGCGGTTTATCGGACAGTCCAAGCGGTTGATTCTGGGATCTTGTTTACTCTGGGTTTGTGCATAAAAAGGTAAAAGGCAGTAACTACTTCTACCATTTCTACACTAGTTGCGAGCTTTCATCCCTATGGACAAGGGAGACAAATTAATTGCAGCCCATTAATTAAAGCCTGTAGCTCCCACAGCTAAATTAAACGGGACAGAGAAAAGCATGGGACACAGAAAGAGCGATTTCAGCAATGTCCTGACTGAACCGTAGGAAAATGGAATACAAATTGGGAAACAGATGCCTTTAATCCCTTACCACTGGTTTACCTAGTATTGTGAACTGTCACACTCGCTGCAGACTTGGATCACGGTCTCCAATGTTATTATGATGAAGGTCCAGGCGACATTAAATGGTAAAAGGCGCTATAATTGACATAGCTTTTACACAATCGATATTAATAATGAATCTCCTTGGAGCAGAGGTTAATGCTCGTTTTAGGGGAATCTTAATGCTGCAGCTGTACAAACTGCAACACGTCCGCTTTTTAAACTTCTACTTGCCGGTCGTCATCATATGTCAGACACATCATCCCGAAATACCCCACTAGTCAAGCTCCATTATCTTTGCGGCGGTCGGGGTGTCATTGCTGTCTAAACTTAGCCTCAATAGCAAGTTTCGCCTGCAAGAGAGCAGCAGACGTTTACCTTGGCAAAGTTACACGGGCGCCGGACGCCCTTCCTCCGGTCCGGAGCCGAAAGCCCGGGAGGGAAGCATGCAGTGGAGCTTCGGCCAGTCTTGACACACGCGTGTGCACATGTGCATGAGCATATAAGCGGGTATTAAGTGTCGCACGCATACAGAGGTGATATAGACAGCAGCCCCACACGCCACGAGCGCCGGATCCCGCAGACGCGACGCGCGCGCGGAGGGGATTCATTCACGCCGGTCGCTGCCGTCACCGTACGGCGAGTGTTGCATGCATTCGGGGCACCGACCGGAGCGGAGCCTTACCTTGAGCTGCCGTCCGCTGGGAAGCCGAAAATAGCAATAGTATCCAGCCGAAGAGGCGCTTCGCTCTTGCCCGGCGTGCAGACATCGTCCAGAGCCGGGAGAAAGCGGCAGCGTGTGTCCGGCACGCTGGGTACATGTTGCTGGGACCGAGTCCGCCCGGAGTTATGCGTGTGTGTGTGTGTGTGTGTGTGTGTGTGAGGGAGGGAGGGAGGCGGGGGGCAGTGAGAGGGAGAGAAAGAGAGAGAGGGTGAATGTGTATGTGAACGAGAGGGGAGTTTATGTCTGTGTAACAGTGTGTGTGTGTGTGTGTGTAGTTGTACGTCTATGAATGGAGACTGTGTGTGTGTATATATGTGTGTGTGTATGTGTATATATATATATATATATATATATATATATATATTTATTTATTTATTTATGCGAGTATATGTGTGTGTGTGTGTCCCTATCCGGTCAGTCTCTGAGCGCCGGAGCGGGACTGCGGGACCGAGCCAAGGCGCCCGCTTTAGCGCCTCTCACGCCTCCCTCCTCCCGGGCATCTGATCCGGCATTTCCAGCTGCAGATCTGCCTGTGACCATACCGTGCACTGTGCATATGAAGCGCCAATTAATCAGCTCCACGTGCAGCCGGGAAAGTCAAGCAAAAGGCAATAAAACACAAACAAGCAGCTTGTTTGTCAGACTTTCCCCCTTTTTTTTTTTTTTTTAGAAAAAGTCCCGCTGATACTGGTCTGATGTTTAATCTGTTATCCAGAAACCCTGACCTCAGGCTGGTAAAACCTTTTACTATGCGTAATTCCTCGTTTTTACACACTGCTTCGGAAAATAAAAAAGTTTATATTGCGCTCACCAGAACACGGCAAAGTTAAACCTGTTTTCATTTCGTACTTCGGTTATATTCACCGAAAACGTTTTAGAGATAATTATTTAACACCTGAACTCCCATTTTTTGCATCTCGATGTCTCGTTTCGTTCTGTTGCTCCAGCTTCACAAAGTTTATTTATTTGATTTGCAAGTTAACGCGGTCGGTCCGACCAGGAGGATCCTTCCAAGGCGCCGGTTCAGGTTCGCCTCGCCCGGCTCCGACCACTCCCCGGGCGGCGCCGCGGATCCCGGCACATTCCCTCAGCATCAGTTAAGTTTCGCAGGCCACGGCGTGTCGATATCAATAAATGACAGGAGATGAAATCGCTTTTTAAAATCTCGTCTTGGAGGGAGCAGAGTTTAGATGGAATCGTGACCGATGCGATCCCCCGGAGAGCCGCTCCGCAGGCTGCTCAGCCGTGTATGTGCGCGGGGGGACGAGACTCGGGTCTCCCGGAGGCGCGGTGCCATCAGGCGGTCGGCTGCAATAAAACACCGGCCTCGCACGTCTAGTTGGAGTCGCGTCGGCAACGTGAGCAAACTTAATATTACATATTATTTTGCAGATCCGATTAACGATGCCGATGATCTGTTTTAATTTGCGAACCGCCGTTGTCCCTGAGCAGATGAGGGAAAATACTGAGCATGCATGAAAATGCTCTCATATGCACCTAATTCGAATATTATTACTATTTAAGTATTTCATAGTATGTTGAGAATTCAAATGGATAAACGTAGGGCAACATTTATCACCGTAAAAAATAAGTAAAATAAATACAATTACTTGCAAACATTAAATATTAAATATCCAAGTAATTCAAATAATTAATGCACCAGTGCGTCGTTTAAAAATAAAGAAACGGGCTTATTAGTCGTGCTGTGAATTATACACCCGTCGCACAGAACAGGCGGCTTAAATACACGACGTGAGCTCGGTTTTAATGGTTAATTAAAATGGCAGCGTGGTTTGGGGACCTCTTCTCATTTATTGGTTAGAACTGAAGCAATATGACACATAGTTTGGGGTGGTGTGGTGGGGTGGGCAATGAAACCTCGTCCGAGCGGCTCCTATGACCATGCTCTTCCCATAATGATTAGAAAATCACATTCAGAGGGCCGTAAAAAGCACTCAGACGCATTTTCACTGTTATGTATCAAATTTCTCTATACGAATATCTATTTAATGCATTCGCCTTTTCTGTAAACCAAAACAATCGCGGCGGTTTCCAAATGTGTCGCTGTATTAATAAGGACAATTAGGCTACACCGGTTGTTTAGCATATTAAAACAGCTGAAAGCAGTCGGTCTGCCGGGGGATCTGAGTAGCGTTCCTGGCAAAGCCTTTAAGGGGGTCTCAGGAAAAAACAAGCCCCCATCTTTGATCCTGGAAAAAACATGCATTTTTTTCCTAAATTATTATTTGTGAATTAATTTGCGTCATCTGAAGATATATCAAGAAAGGGAGCATGTGGTGTTTTTACTGTTCTCAGAGCAAACAGGAAGCAGCCAGTCGGCTGGTGGAGCAGGGAAATGGCTGAATTTATTCGTTTATTCTGCAGAATTCAAGAACCAGGGCTGCAGCACTGGCTTAAGCGGGTGACGCAGATTAAAATCGGAGCTGTGATAAGACTAGTCTCGTCAAAATGCTCACCCCCTCATACTCCATGGGTCCACACTGGCCGGTTTGCTGTTGAGAAGAGGTGCTTGTGGTGCCTGTTTCTGCTGGATAGAGACACTGAACATTTCATGAGATGGAGAGATACTTCACTGAGAATATCGAAATTGAAAAGTGAGACACCGGCTGCCCCAGCGGGATAAAGCAAACACAATCGATTCCGGTGCTTCCCTATGAACAATTAGCAGCTTGTTTACTCGGGATGAACCAGGTGACACAAATCCCTGCCCACAAAACATCTGAAACGTGAGAGGGAGGAGCTGAGAATAAGCAGAGATTGATCGCAAACTCCTGCTACTGGGCGATTGGACCTTAGTATGTTGCTCCTGGTTAGAAGAATAGCATGTCACTCTACTGCTATTGGAGAGAGGGACCATGTCACTCTACTGCTATTGGACAGAGGGACCATGTCACTCTACTGCTATTGGACAGAGAGACCATGTCACTCTACTGCTATTGGACAGAGGGACCATATCACTCTATTGGTACTGGACAGAGTGGTCCAACGTTACTGGGCAGAAGGATAGCCATTGTTTTGTCGCTCTGGGACATAGGGGCAATTGCGTCTTGATTAAGTTGTCCTTCCGCTGTCATATTGCCTGACCCTCCACCTCATTCCCCCACCCACTGGCACCACCCCCCTCCCCCCAGGTGCCACGGTGATACGGCTTCTGCCACAATAATGG
>JAODJU010000095.1:2622738-2635629 GCA_026776725.1 Gnathonemus echidnorhynchus
AGGGCTCCACCCCCCCCCCCCCCGGGTGCTTGGACACGCCTGTCTCCTCCAGTCTCTCCACCCCCCACACCATTCAGGATCAACTTTTAAACCTGTGACTCTGGCCACCTTACCGCGGGAGTCTGTGGTGTCTTTGGCACTGCGGAGAGATGAATCCCATACTGAGGACCAGCAGCACATGCGTCCCTGATCATCTGATATTTCCCCCCCACCACAGCCCCCAAGGCACAATACACCAATGAAACTCAGGTGACTGAGCACCTGGACTCCAAAATACTAAATCCCAGATCTTACTGACACCCCTCTCCTCTGGTGCTGCGTGGGTGACATTAAACGCAGATAAATCCGACATATCCCCCTATAAGTTTACGGAGCGTGCCAAATCTCGGCCTTTTTGACACTATCAAGGAATTTGCTGACAGTTAGTGACAATAGTAACGGAAGCTCGGAAAGCCACAGCGAGAGGGATTAGCATGAGCTGCAGATCACGTGCCCCCCCAGGGAACGAGGGCGGGGTGACCGGCACAAAGCCCAGGATGCTCCCTGGATAAGGCCAATCAGCAGCCCTAGATCTGGTCACGTGACCCACAGCCCCCGCAGATGATTTGATTTGTCCATGGAGATCCTTGTCCAAGATGCCTGGGCTGAGTATATATTTGCGCTGGTCTGTGGGGGCAGATCGCTGGTATCCTCCGCCCCTCCCAGACCATGATGATCAAAAGCCATCCTGGTCGCTTCCCATTCAAGGCACAGGAGTCGAGGTTCAAGGGACAGCTTTTTTCTAGATGTTTCTACCCACGATCTCTCAAGTGGTCAGAAGTTCAGCCCTGAAAGGCAGGTCGACAAAGGCTCCCAGCTCAGGGTGAGACACGCTCACGTACACGCACACACGCGAACAAACACACACAATTCATGGAGTATGTTCCGGAAGATCACTGAACCCAAGGGAGTAAACCTGAAACAAAGCAGCCCCCTCTACAGCGCCACTGACTGGTGAAGCAGTTCAAATGCATAGCAAACATGTTTTAAAACATACAAATAAAAAAACTGTCCTTCTGGCAGTCATATAATGGTATTCATCCGTTGTTTTACGGGCTGTACCTGAGAATGGCTTTGCCAAGTTATTAAAATGACACACCCACACCCCAGGCCCCTTCATTCCTTTGGGGGGAGGCGGGAACTGTGTTTTTGGACTGTGAGGGGAAACCAGAGTACTCAGAGAAAACCCCACAATGAGACAGGGAGAACATGCAAACTCCACACATGTGGAGCCAGCCAGACTCTCGAACCCTGATCCCCAGAGATGGGAACTAATTTCTTAGTTCATTTAAATAATTTCTTCTGCTCTCCCTGATTATACGTCTATTTCGTACGACGGGGGGTCATGCACGACCCCAAAGCCAGCAGCTCCAAGGTCCCGTCTAGAAGCTTCCAGGGACGTCTAGAACCTTCCAGGGATGCACTTATCTTGGGTCAGTTTCAGCTTCGCAAACTGACAAATAGCCCTGATCGAAGCTTGGTCTCCCTGCTCATGATTCATGCCCTGAAGTACGATGAAGCAGCAAGTCCCCCCCCCCCACCACTTAACTCCAAGTAGCACTGGTCTCGGGGGCCAGACAGCACATCTGGAGATGCGAATGAGAGACTGATGCCAGCTTACGACAGCCTTTATTAAACTTCAGGAAGACCTCGTCACCCATCGCTGTCAAGTACAAGCAGGAATTCCTCATTGTGCACAAATTCCATATTTTTCTCGCATACTAGGGTGACAGTGAAGCTTGTGGTCTAAGCACAGGGTCAGCCACGTATTTGACATCTCTAGAGCATTTTTTGAGCATTTTTAAGAGATTAAGGGTCTTGGTCGAGGGCCTAATGGAATTCCCTGCCAACCATGGCATTCAAACCAAAAACCTTCTGGTTACAAGCCTAACTGGCTTAGCCACCCAACACCTCCAAAATATATCAAGGCATTTGATCCTCAGAAGAGATAATCCAGACATCAGACTACATTGAACAGGACAGAGACCATCCTGTATCATGTCAGTGATGTCTCCCGGAGCAGAAGAAGGCAGAGCTTTTCTGGAAGCCCGTAAGTGGCAGTAAACCCATGAGGCAGGCGCTCCGTTAAGCCAATCAGTGTGGGCTCCTTAACCCAATCATGCTCAGGTGTACTAGACTCTCATTAACAACTGGCAGAGGTATAACGATCCAACAAGAACAAAAATAGAAAAGGACTTTCTGGGGACCTCTGGAGGTTCTCTTATGATATAGTTGCCCCCCCCACTACTCCAAAGGTCTCTTTCGAATGAAACTTAAAAAGCTGCATGTGTCAGATTTCCTTTTCAGCAAACTTTAATTTGTTTTTCGAGGCCTACTGGGGCAAAGTTTGGATTCATTTATTGCATTAATAAGAGAGTCGATGGGAAGTCCCCATGAGAATAGCGTGTGCCTGCGTGTGCCTGCGTGTGCGCATGTCTGCGTGCCCGTGTGCGTTAGCGTGTGCTGGCTATGGAATTTCTCATTAGGACTTGATGCCTTTGGGGAAAAGGTCAATAAAAATCCAAAAATAAAAGTCACAATGAGCTGAAAATAGCCTTGCACTCTGAAGAAAGAGTTTCTGCTGTTATCTGTTTGCTAATTAGGAAGCAAAATCCGCCAGGAGCGAGCGGTACGGCAGAGTGCCCACTTTGTAAACGTGCCCGTGGAGGACTCGAGAAGCTAAGGCAAAGACAAGCCGGGCGACACATGATGATTCTGTTATGCTTATGAAACAGAAGTGGCCTCAACTTGTTCTCAGTCATGCCTGGTGCGTTGGATGCCATATCTGGGTCTTGGAGTGTGTTTGAGTCTTTCTACATCATATTCTGAATTGACATTTATTTAGCAATCATTGTATCCAAAGTGATGTACATTTGAAGAAAGCAGGATCAGGCAAAGGGGCTCAAGGTGAAATCACTCTGCTGACTATGGGATATGAACGACCAACCTTCCGATCACTAACCACACAGCACCTCCCAGGACTAATTTGCATCATGTCTATGCTAAAAAAAAGAGGTTAGGCTAAAAAAAGAAAAAATAAACAAGGGATAAAGTCAGAAATATAATTCTTAGCACCCGGAGGAAAAATTGTGCAATCCAACATCTGAGCCAAGAGAGAGAGGGAGAGGCTTAACAACGACAGTGTCTGTTTCTACCTGGGGAGGTGTGTTAACATGTGTGAAACATGATGGCATTACAACGAGGGGGTGGATTATGGTGGACCCCCCCTGCCTCCACATTGCCAAGGCTGTAGGACTGCTGAGAAGCTCTAATCGCTGGAGGCTGATTTTAAGAAGGGCTCTACCTGGTGAGAAAACATATTACACCTTTGGGGGGGGGCTTGTTTTGGGTGGGGTGGGTTTTGGAGAGAAAAGCCTCTTAGTGGTAAAGTCGCAGAGTTCTGTGGCCGACCTTTGGCAGCGTGCAAACGGGCCACGTGCAGTGGGTACAGATTACGGCCCCGAGGTCCTTAAATCCCTCTCAGCATTCCCAGGAAAGATGGGGGGCTAATCCACTCTTCCCTTCTCAAAGAAAACCCGCTTTGTCCTCCTGAAGGGTGAGAGTCAGAAAAGTGATAACTTGTGGGGGGGGGGGGGAGCAGTGACAGACATATCCTGGGAAATGATGAGGATCCTAGGCTCAGCTGGAACGGCAAGAAATCGCAGGAACGCTGCTCAGAAGGAGGGCATGAGACGACTCCCACCTTTCCGGATGTGAAACTCACAGATATATGGTGATGACGGAGGGAGGTGGGTCGGGGGGAGAGAGAAAAAGATAGAGAGAGAGAGAGAGAGAGAGAGAGAGAGAGAGAGAGAGAGAGAGGCACCACAGGTTCAGGCAGATTTGTAAAGGGCAGCATTTACAAATCTATCACATATTTTACCAGGCTTGGATTGAGGGATTAGTCTGTGTTACTTAGAAGGATTTTGTGTAATAAAATCCATGACGGAAGGAGAACCAGGCCGACTCGCACAGGGAAAGAAAATCACTACAAACTCCCTCGTCATGGTCCTCTCTCTCTCCTTGCCCCCAATGACGTATAATCCGTTTTGGGTGTGGCTCTAACAGTATCACGGGAGGAATGCGGGGCAGGGCCCCTCAGGTCTCTCTCTACAGCCTCTGGGGCCCCTCAGGTCTCTCTCTACAGCCTCTGGGGCCCCTCAGGTCTCTCTCTACAGCCTCTGGGGCCCCTCAGGTCTCTCTCTGCAGCCTCAGGGGTCCCTCAGATTTCTTTCTGCAGGGGGGCCCTCTCACATTGCCATTGTGTGTACAGCGTATACGCTTTGATTTATAGGTCCCACATGGCATTCCTTCACTCACAGATTCTCAGATTTCATGCCACCCGATCAGGCCCTTATTTACTGAAGGTCAAGGCTGTGCTTAGACAGTGTGTAAAGCCTGTTCAATTTCCCCTTATGCAGACCCTCTCCCCCCACCCTTTCTTTTGCTGCACTTCCCATAAAATACATATTCATCCTATGTGATTACCCCCCCCCCCACCCCTCCCTTGAAAATCTTGGGCCTGGCCATAGCACTTGTTTTGACTCTGACGCTGGACCCTGGACGAGGCCTCCGAAACTGATTATCCTGGGTTACTCAGTTTCAATACTGGCTAAGTTAGACAAGACATTCCCAACAAGTCATTATCCCAAAAAACCATGTGACTGCATTAAAACAAGCATCTTTGTTTAAAAAAAAAAAATTGAAATTATGGAAATAGCAGAGCAGAACTGTTTCAGGACATCGGAAGTGGAAGCTATGGGGCAACAGCAGCTAGCTCAGAATTAGCAGGATTAATTAGCAGAATAGCACTGCTTCACTAATGACTGGTACTGCTTCACTAATGACTGGTACTGCTTCACTAATGGTATAGGTGATAAGGATGGTGGAGGGTGTGAAGGGGGGAGGGTGTCCGTGGTTCTGGTTGGTGCCCCCACAGCACTCAGGCATCCGCTGCATCCTAGTCCAAGAAACACACCCCTCTGGTTCGATCCATCACCGATCCCATCAGGATATGCACCTCAGCTAAGCGGGAGACATGATTAGAGTTTCATCTGCATGATGGGGGATATGGGGGGCGGGGGGGATTCAGGTGTGCGTGGTGTGTGCTACCTGGCTATACTCCACACCCTGACACCATAAGATTTGCCGTTCCTTCTTGGAGTACCTATGTCTAAGGTCCAAGAGCAGTATGCCTTCTAGGACTCACACCCACAAAGATCCAACCTTAAGTTCCTGTCCCTGTGGGCTACGCTGCACATTTCCCTCAGCAAAGTTTCCTTCAGCTACGCTGCATACGAAGACAGATTTCTTAAAGCTGCACTGCAATTTATATCAATTAACTGAAGGAACGCCGTTATTGAGGGTGACTCATAGGTCAGGGCTGAGTATAATTAAGCTGAGTGTTTACAACAAAGAGGCTTTCAGGTGCCCTCATCCAGAAGATTCCATGGCGGTTCTGCAATTTCATGTCATTTCTACGTTCTACAGCAGGGCTGCCCAATCCTGCTCCTGAAGAGCTTCCACCCTTAGCTACAGCCCTAATTTAACACACCTGGCACAGATAATCAGGCACTTCAGTTATATCTCAGTATGTGAACCAGCTTTAACTTCAACATAGCTGACTTTACTACTGAGGTGATACTGAAGTGCCTGATTATCTGTTTCAGGTTTGTTAAATTAGGGCTGTACCATAAACTCTGCAGAGTGGAAGCTCTTCAGGAGCAGGACTGGGCAGCCCTGATCTACAGAACCTTCATGCTGACTCAGAGTGAGAATGTGGAGTATGACTGGGTACGGAGTGTGGCTCAGTGATAAGATTACGTGAAGGATATTGCTTCAAGTCCGAATGCCAGCAGAGCTTGGATCCCTCAGTGAGGTCCTTCATTTCAGTTGCTCCAGGGACTAGTGAACCTGCTTTCACTGAAAATGCATGTTGGCTCAGAGAAATGTGTCTGCTTAATAAGGGTGGGGGTGTAGACACATTGGGGGGAGGTCAGGTGATCATTCTTTCATTTATGATATTCATGATATTCCGGAATCCTCTTTCTGCTTGGTACATTCATCGTCACACCCCCTTAGACCCAGAGTTTGTCCAGTCCTTCCTTGCTTGCCACCCCCGCTGCCCCCCTTTGTCAGAATGATATTCTGTCCCCTGTGTTCCCATTCCAAAGCCTCAAATAGCCCTTTCCAGAGGTGGAAGGTTCAGGTCCAGAAAGTACAAATCCAGACCAAGATTTTGTTTCAACCAACTCATTGAGCATAAAGAGTCACATTCACAGAGTACTCAACAGGTTGGTTGAAACAAAATCTTGGTCTGGATTTTTACTTTCTGGACCTGAAATTCTCACCTCTGGCCCTTTCAGGTTCTCTGTCCCCAAGTGACATGGATCTTTCCAGCATTCCATCTCACAGACCAGCCGGGCTCTGTCCGGTGCATGAAGCAAGCCAGAGAAAAACAAAAGCACCATCTTCATATATCTGCGTGTTTATAAGAGCAGGGTCATGTTCCTGTAATTCATTGCATTGTCAAATTATTCCATTAATTCTTTAAACTTGATGTTGTTGATCTTATCTTATCTGGCAGACATTACTGTGATTTGCTAAGGTGATGGCTACATGTTTTGTTGAAATGCAGTGTAAAAGAGGCCCAATAATGTTTATAA
Source organism: Gnathonemus echidnorhynchus (assembly GCA_026776725.1). Lineage (NCBI taxonomy): Eukaryota > Metazoa > Chordata > Actinopteri > Osteoglossiformes > Mormyridae > Gnathonemus > Gnathonemus echidnorhynchus. The sequence goes on from JAODJU010000095.1 coordinate 2,629,443, forward strand.
AGGGAGTAAATCTCACCACAGAAACCACTTTTCTCTTATCAGCCTGAAACACCTCATTGGAATTCCAGCCCTTACATCTGTGACATGGTGAGGTCACCTTGTAACACAATCCTTATTGGCAGCCTACCTGCCATAATCTGTCTGCATAATGCAAGACGGGGGTGGAACATGTAGGGTAAGCTGCCCAAATTGACCAATCAGAGCACACTTGGCTCTCCAGGGGTGGGGCTTAAAGCTCTAACGGAGCGTTTCAACAGAGCTGTAGACAGACTGAAGATGTACTGTATAAGAAAAACACCGAAGCATTCAAATCTATTCTGGAAGACCCCAAAAATAAAATTAAGGACAATGTCAATGAGCATAATTGAGCCCTTTTAAAAAATGAGAAGAACTTGAAAGGTGACAGGTCTGACAGAGACAGAGGATGGAGAACGGCAGTGGGGTTTTCCTGACACCAAGCCGGGGGTGCATAAACGCTGGAGGGGGCGTGAGAGATGCAGAGGTCGGGTGGGGGAGCTCATAACATGAGGAGCAGAAGCTCCTGATAAGATGATACCTTCTTGGAGAATTCAGGGGGCCACAGGCTGGGCTAGAAGATCAAAGCCCCCTGGTGGGCAGGGCAGGCGATTACCGGCAAACTGAAGACGAAAACTGAGGTGTTTTTAAAACCAAATCACATTGCAGGCAACAGCACTATCATGCTCTGTTTATCTATTCATTTTAACAAAGACATCTTTTGCTTCTTTGTAATCTAGCACTCTGCACTCTCTTCCCTGGGGAATGTTGTTGCTGCTAATTTTTCCTAAAAGTTCTGCAAATTATTTTTATAATGTCTCCCCAGCAAATGTCAACCTGGTTTAGATGATTCAGAGTATATTTTTCTGTAGACCAGGTGATAGAGATGTTTTGAATGGGGCTGATATGCACATTGCCAGTCTATCCTGATCCTGGTTGGGGTCTCTGCCCCGTGACCCCGACGGCAAAAGCAGGAAGGCACTTTCCTGACATCCTGACTCTGTGTGCTATCAGTCAGCGTCACTTTCAATGCTCCTTCATATTCCTCATCCGTTGCTGTACAGGTACCATATGCCTTTACCACCTGGAAGTTTAATTGGGCACCTTAATAGAGTTTTCGCAAAGATTTAGCATGATTATGCTAACACACACCTGATCGATGCGTGAGGAAAATGTATGGCGGTCGTAACTCTGTGTGGCACTGCTGCAGTCCTGAGTTTTTTGTTATTATTTCAACGAGAGCTGTTTCTGAGTCAGCGCACCATCTCTTGGCGAGTGGCTGAATCCTGAAAGCTGATTGGCTGCCAGAATAAAGCCCATGCGATTTGGCCTTGGGATATATAATGAAGCTCTTTGGGGTCCACTTTTACAAGGAGCCTTTTATAGGAAAAGCGGACGGCCGCCTCTGTGCATCAAGATTCTGCCCCTGATTATTTGTTTCATACTCATCCATGTGGAGAGTCGCTCTGGAACCAGGCAGGAGAAAGACACTTCTTCGCGAATCAGTAACCCATTTTTGACCCCCCCACCCCCTCAGGCCTCTCATCACCTGGAACCACCTGCACACCACTTTGTACCTGCAAGCTTGTCAACAGACTCCGCCCCCCACTTCTTGTCCAATCAGATCACAAGCCCTCCTGCCTTTTATGCTCTTGCTCTGAGATATCGACACAGGTTTCCACCACGTTGATGTCACCCTCCAATGACAGTGACCATCATGTTTCCCCATCCTCAGCTGTGACACAGAGGTCCCAGGTCTGGAGGTCGTTTGGAGCAGCTTTTCAAACTGCCATGGCAACAGCGAAAGACTGATCTGACTGATCGCTGTCATTTTTCCCTCCTCCTTCATCCAAGCCCCCTGCATATCCATCCCATGTTCTGTGTATCAGCTGTCTGCCTTGGCTATTTTAGCCACAAAAAAACTCCTTTGCATTGTGACATCACCAGTCACTCGATTTGCATAAGTGCACAACTGAACGGTTATAGTCACAAAAAAACGCCAATGAGTTCTGACATCACCAGAACACGGGGCCCACCCGATTGGTCAAAAGTGCCAGTCGATTTGCATAAATGTCAGTGAGCCAGCAAACTCTGCATTCATGATGCACTGGGGGTCCAAAAATCAGAAAAAAACGCCTCTGTCTGAGATAAAGGGATAAAAGTCCAGCTGTCAGCAAAGGCAGCGATTAAAATCTTATCCGGGGCGATTCGCCGCATTTACTGTTCTGTCTTCCAAACAAACCGTGTCCCCAGGGGGGTTCCCTGTTTGCCTGACACCATGTCGCCTGCTAGGCCCAGATAACATGAATCGGTTGCGACGGGAACGTCAATGCAGTCGATCTTCCCTTTGGCCTCCGCTGCCGTGCTGCTTTCTGACCTTGGGAAAGCGTGTGTTTATTAGGCTGTTAAGTGGCTCACTTACCCTCTGTGAACAAACTTCATTTAGCATCTCTGCGCTAAAGGGCTCGCTCTGGCCGCAGAGCCGTGACACAAACACAACGTGAAAACCATACAACGTGACAATAAAGCAGGACTCAAATGGGGCTTTAGACTGCGCACCTCCATCACAGCCACCTTTTCATAGGCAACTGAGTCAATAGTCTTCATTCTTCCAAGAACCCGCAAAGAACTTACAGTCCAAAGAAACTCAATAGCATGTATACAGCTGTTCGATGTCTCTCATCTGATGTTTTTTAGCTAAAGTTTGTGATTAAGACAGTGACAACAAACCCTATATGATTGGGGGGGGGGGAGAATCTCAGGGGTGGCAAAATGAGCAAGGCCCTTAACCCCCAAATTAGCCATGGATTTCCAGACCCTGCTTTCCTGTAAATAGTCTACGCTGCTGTGGATATGAGCATCTAACAATTAAGTAAAAGTGACTGGCATTTAAGTCTAAGGAGAAACAACATATGGCTTTTTATAATCTCTGTGATTACTCATGGCTGAGTGACACTGAACAGGCTGGTCACCTGAGTTTGTTCCTCCCTGAGGTGGCCATATCCCTAACTTAAAGTATGAATAGAACTGTCTGCAGATACCCTGAAGAACCAATAATAAATATCCCCATTACAAACCAAACTGTAAAACAGCAAGCAGGCAGATCACGTGACCTAAAGGACGTTCAGACCACGTGACCTAAAGGGCGTTCAGATCACGTGACCTAAAGGACGTTTGGACCATGTGACCTATGGACCTTCATGAGGTCTCCTGCCACTGGTCCATTCTCAGTGCTCTAGGTTCAGGAGAAAGACATTCTGTATAAAATGCCAGGTTCTTTGTATTAAAGTAGCAACAGAGTAACTATATAAAAATCGAAAAAATGTGGAGGCCTAGTGACCTTTGAAGCTGTACTACTTTCAAAAATGTTTTTTTCATGCTGTGGTTAAGGGAACTGCACAGTTCTGCCAACTTGGCCAGTCAGTTTCACATGGGCTGAGCTTAAAGGATCTGCATCATCTGGGGACAGTTCAGATGCAAGTGGCCCTGTCCCAAGGTGGGGGACAGTGGCAGGTGTGGGAGACAGTAGCGTTGGCTCTGCAGCCTTTGGGCGCCGTGGAAGGGCATCGCAGGGAACTGCAGGTGCTGCTCTGTACTCAAACAGCGTCCCTGACCTAAGCTCCAGGACAGGTGCGACCAAACACCACTCCGGCACCTTAAACATGTCGTCAGACATGATGCGGTCTACATAAGCAGGAACAGGGCAGACCCTTCACGCAAGTGCTATCCTCTCAGAAGCATGTCCACATGTGGATTAAGGTGGAGCTTGAGCCCTTCTCTCACTACACCACCTGCCAAGCCGTAGGTCACATGACCACTTCTCCGTCTCAGTGCAGTTCGATTGGGGTGAGTTTCACCGAGGTGCAAATCTCTGCTATTGACTATTTTCCTCTAATAAACAATCATTTTAATAATAAAATATATTAACACTGATCTTTGGTTGGACGTTCTGCTAGTCGATGTCTCCTGCATCCATCATTCCGTTTCCTCTTTCCTGTTTTGAGGCATGGATGCCTTTTCCCTCAGGTACAGATGAAATCCGACGTTTCTGAGCTTTGCAGCAGAAGGCAGGAACATCACTGGACCATCGATCCTCTTCGGGTTTTTTCAGGGAGGGGTGAGTCTTTGGGGAGGGGTGAGTCTTTTCGGCTCCCTGGGAAACACGACCTACTTTCAGCACTGGGCGCTGTCCGGGTCGCCTGCTGCACTGGGGGCGCTAACAGAGACGGGGGCGCTATTTTTATGTGTCGCATCCAAGCTCCCGCCTGCATTTGTGAGATACACGCGGCACGTTACTGCTCCCTTCGTTCCAACCCTACGGAGAATAGCTTTAAAGGTGAGACCTTCCCGGGTTAACAATGCCCCCCCTCACTGCACTGTCCACACACTGGCTGCTAGATAACCGGGTGAGTCAGGGAGAGATTTATATCGGCTACGAAGAAAAACCTGGATGTGGGAAAAATACAGCAAGTAGTTGACGCAGCAGCAGTGAATCGCTCAGCCCCCACTGGCGCCGGGCCTGTGACTGAGAGCCCCGACGGCCTTCGAAGGGCTGACCAAGCCGCCGTCGCCGTCGCTGCCGCCCAGGAGACACACCTGAGCTGTCTGCCCCCTCTTACATCTCCCAGTCACCACAATTCCATTCCTGCAGGTGAGCCTGAGCCCACTGATTCAGCACTGTAACCCGACTCTGTGAGGCCACAATCACACTCTCTCTCCCCTCCTGTCTCTCTTTCCGTCTCTCTCCTGCTTTCTCTCTCCCTCTTCCTCCTTCTTCCTCCCTCTTGTCCATTTCCTTCTTCTTCCTCTCTTCCTCTTCCTCCTCCTTCCTCTATCTCTCCCACTATCTCATCCCTTTCCCTTACTCTGTCTCGTTCTCCCACTCTTTTTTTCCCTCTCTCTTACTCCCCTTTCTCTCTCCCCCACTCTGTCTTCCTCTTCCTCCCTTTTTCTCCCACTATCTCTCCCTCCTCATCTCTGTCCCCCTCTCTCTCTCTCTCTCCCTCCCGCTTCTTCTCTCTTGCCTCTCTCTCTTTCACTCTCTCTTTCTTTCCCAGACTTCTCTGTTTTTCACCAGCAGTCCCTGCAGCGACTCCCAGTCAGACCCCACCCCCTCTCACCCGAATGCTGATATGCATCCCATCCCTGCCACACACACAGGTGTAAAGCTCACATGTTCCCTCCCTTATCTCTGCTTCGGTTCCGACACTCACCCAGACACTGAAATACAGTTATATTCACACACACACACACACACACACACTTCATAATCCCTTTAATCCCAACACCAGAGCATAACGCCTCTTCCCACTGCTATCCTGGCTTGTGATCGTCCCCCCACCCTCAAGGACATTGCGGCCATTTACGTCCCCAAAACACGTCATGCCTGTCAGATTGGTGACATCACCTCCAATTGCATGCCGGGTCCTGCATGATAAAATCCAGCATGCCAATCACCCCACCCCATTAACCGGGCAGCCGGAGTCGCCGTCCGCCTCTGTCCGGAATGGCAGCCGTGACCCACATCCGCCGCTGCCCATCATGGGAGCTCCCTCCGGATGCTGGGCAGCTTGCTGCTGTGTGCTGATTTAATCCGGGTCCTAGATAAACGCTGCCAGACCAGCACTCGCCTAGCAGGCAGGAGAACACGAGGAGAGACGTCGACTCGGTCCAAGGAGGTGGTCGAGCTGGACAAACTTATCTGGGAAGCTATTTTTTCCCCATGCGTTCGGGAACAATCTTCTGGGTTAATGTGCCGTCTCGATCTGAGCGGAGGATGAGGATGCAATTACAAGCGTGGCAAATGATTACATTAATGGAGTTTGGGCCTGGGCGCCTCTCTGTCAGCTAATGAACATTGGGGGCAATTAGCCATCTTGCCTGATGAAGTTGTTAGTTTAGAAACAGAACTTTGCTGCTGACAGATTGCCCACATCCCTGTCCCCTGCCGGTTTGACAACCCATTTGGCATACCTGGAGCCCCCTCCCATCCTACCCATGGAGCCTAACTCTAACCCTAAGCCACAGCTCTCTCTGGGGGAGAGATCCCCTTAACACTCATTGGGTGTTGGCGGCTTGGCCTCCCCAGATCCCCTTAACACTCATTGGGTGTTGGCGGCTTGGCCTCCCCAGATCCCCCTAACACTCATTGGGTGTTGGCGGCTTGGCCTCC
>JAODJU010000095.1:2664423-2683312 GCA_026776725.1 Gnathonemus echidnorhynchus
CCCCCCCCCCTCCCCCAACGCTTCCAAGACCTGGGTTGGTTTGCGTTCACAGCTGCAATTGTGGTTCCTTCCAGAGACTCCAGGGCTGAGTGTGAAAAAGCTTCACTTTCATCTGGGTCGTCGAAAACAAAAAGAGGGAAAAGCGGAAATGTGAGACGCAGTTATCTCTTTAAAACCAGTGGCGAGGCCTGTGCTTCACTGGGACATTCACTGGGATGCAAAGAGCCACACTTGGCCAATTCACGCAGTGTGTGTGTGTCTGTGTGTGTGTGTGTGTGTGTGTGTGTGTGCATTTCCTCCAGAACACAGTCATGGGGGGGCAGATTTTAGTGTGTCCACAATGGCAGTGAAATGCAGGTTTAAAAAGATGAAAAAAACAGGTTTTTTGTTAATGATCTGAAGCTGGCTCACAGACATCTGTAGCTACCCCCCCCCCCCCCCCTCCCTGCCATGGGGGGTGGGGGGTGATTTCATGGACTTGGGGAGGATAAGAAGCAAAAATCAGTGTGTGAAGTACCACCCCCCCACAAGCACAGACGGATGGGTGACCAGCAGCGGTCACTATCGCAATCACAGCTGCTCGGGTCTAACCCCCCCCCCCGTTTCTCTCAAGGGTACAACAACAAATTCCTCATGGGATTCAAACTTCAGGATACACACTCTGGCAGTTCGCTGTGACCTGGTTGGTGGCTCCACTCTTGGACCTTCCTGCTCGCCAGCAGGTTGCAGTGAGCAGTTCTGGTCAGTGGCCATTGGGCCATTGATGAATGCTCACTGACAGCTGACATGGATCAGAAGCCAGCCAGAAACCGCTTGGCTACGCACCAGGGGGCGATGAGGCGCCGCAGGACCAGGGCGCAGCTTCTGCCAAGCCGCCATGAAGCACTGACTGTGCCCGGCCATAAGGGCCAGGTGCCCATTCAGGACTCAGTGGGCAGCAAATATCAGCACATATGCAGCCACCATTTTTCTCAGTCACCTGCTGTGGAGGTTTAGTCTCGAGCATCAAACACCTTTCAAACGGTTAAGCAGTCAGGGAACCACTGTTGTACCCCCATACACACACTTCCCAGAGACTGCAGGGCTGGGCAGTAATTAAACTTCAGCCCTCTCTCCTTTTTTAGGATCAAAACAAACACACAAGTGCAGGTACTGGATTCTCCTTATATGGTCAGTCAAGGTGCATTCTGGGAAGGGAGTTTTCATCAGCTCAAGTCAGATCCAGTCTCCTGTAAGTAAATGAGTGACACGGCAGATGTTTGAAATATTAGGACGTTCGCTTGTCGTTCCGGTCATCTCTTATTGGTATTATTTTCTGAGCTCATAAAGAGAGACCTTTCAAAATCAGTTGTGAGGGGGTTGGGGGGTGGTCAGGGCAAATACAAAACAGGACAGAGAGAGCCGAGCGAGACGGAGGCCAGCACGTCTTTGGGATGGAGCCGGACGTGGAGGGATCAATGCCGCTGCTGCCCACATCTTGGAAAAGAAGAAACGCCTCCCTGAAATGCCCCTTGTCAGCTGCCGCTTGGAGATAACTGAGTGACACTTCACAGCCAGACACTAATCATATTGGCGCTTATTAAGTATGACTGCTCCCTGCTCTCTGCAGCACAAGGTTCAAAGCCATGCCTTCTTATTTCGCAACGAAATCGTCTTAACTCTGGAATGGGCCACTTTCCCCAGAGCCCCCCCCGCTCCGCATGCACACATGCGAAAACAGGCACATATGCCAACAGTGGGATGAGAGCGGCTGTTCTTTCGCGGTAATCAGCGCGGGATCATTCCTTAAATGACACGTGTGAGCTTTCTTCCTTTGATATGGGCTTTCTGTGTGCCTCGGACGCCCCATGGACTCCTGGAACATTCCGGGCGCTCCGATGTAACGTACGGGCTCCTCCCCCACACCCTTGTGGTCCAAGTTCAACAGCATGTTCTGTTGCCAGCTTTTCAGTTCCTCTGCGTATGAGGGATCATAAGGCCGAGGTCGGGTACCACCCAATCTTCTCCCTTTTAATGTCCGGGGGGGGGACTGTAACTCGGAGTTATTCGTCTTCCTTGGCTTGTGTGATGCTTTCCCCCCACCCTTGTTACATTAACGTCCTCATACAAATGAAGGCCCCGATTTCAGGGTGCCGCTGCCCTTGAACCAGAGCAAACACCGTGTTAGCGTGACTCTCCGCATCAATCTCTGTCTTAGCTCATCGGGACACGGGTGAGCGGTCCTGTCCCTGGGGCTGGTCCAGCATTCTTTCTGTGCAGATACTCTGAGAAAGAGGGAATACACCTCCCTCCTGATCAACACACACCCAGAGAGCCGCACCATCCAGCAGAGATGTTACTGTTGGAATCTTCTGCCCTTATCCCATGGATCCTCCGGGGCTCGTGATTGGCTAGGCCCTTATCCCATGGATCCTCCGGGGCTCGTGATTGGCTAGGCCTTTATTGCAGGGATCCTCCAAGGCTCATGACTGGCTAGGCTGCTAGGTCACATATAGTTCTGTTTGACCCCTGTTATGCTCACATCTTCTAGGGATAAAAGACCCCAAATTCTGTTCCTGCTTTCCTGTGTTCCTGAATGGTTTCTGTGAGGCACGTGCAGAGAGGGGCATGGCTGGGGTGCCGGAGCACTGGGGGCGGGTTAACTTCCCTGGGGGCCCCAGGCTGACATGGGTAGGGGACCCCCTAAGTGGGGCATTTGAGCTATTTTTTTGGAGCTGAAAAAAAACAAGAGGGAATTAAAAATGATGGAACATCAATAATATGCTAATCAAAGCGTGGGGAGTTTGCGGTGAAACTTACCAACCAAGATGGGGGGTGGAAGTGCTGTTGGAAAAATTCACGAATCGGGGTGGGGGGTGGGTATTGGTTTAATCCCCGCGGCCCTAGGCTATAGCCTAGGATACCCTGTGCCTTACTCCGCCCTGAGGCTAAGGTTAGTCTTGTACCTTTGCGCCGGTTTCTGCCCCCCTTATAACGGTCAATTACAGCCAGACATCCTAACCCTACCATCAGAATCCAGTGTGAAGGACAGCCGGCAGCCTGACGTCTCAAAGTAGGAACGGTCCATTACAGCCAGGACAGGGGGCAGCTTTGTCTAATCCTAACCCTACCACCAGAATCCAGTGTGAAGGACAGCCGGCAGCCTGACGTCTGAAAGTAGGAATGGCCCATTACAGCCAGGACAGGGGGGCAGCTTTGCCTAATCCTAACCCTACCACCAGAATCCAGTGTGAAGGACAGCCGGCAGCCTGATGTCTCAAAGTAGGAACGGTCCATTACAGCCAGGACAGGGGGGCAGCTTTGTCTAATTCTAACCCTACCACCAGAATCCAGTGTGAAGAGAAAGCTAGGCAGCTTTCTTGATATATTGGATATTCTGTCTTCATGGGGCCCCCAGTTTTCGGGGGCATGTGCAGCTGCCTCCGCTTGCATTATGGTATGTCCACCCCTGGTACCAGGCACTTTTTCCGAACGATTCAAAGTCCCCTTTTCCGATGTTTTAAGTGGCACCTTTCGATAACTGACGATCACGCAAAATCTATCGCAGGGACACCCCCTGATCATGAAAATACACAGGGGAGGGGCAATACTGGAGGAGAATGGGGGGAGCAATGCTGGGTGACACTGAAGGGGGGACAGTGCTGAGGGACACTAGGGGGGGGTGCAATTCTGGGGGACATTGGAGCGAGGGGGGGCAGTGTTGGGGGACACTTGGCGGGGGGAGGGAATGTCGAAGGAGACTAGGGGGAGAGACTGAGGTGGGTATTGCCGGGGGACACTGGGAGGGGGCAATACTTGGGGATACTGGAGGGGGCAATTTTTATAAGAAGTCAGTGGTGCCGTGACTCTTTTATTCCTGCATTTGAGGTTTCTTAGGCTTAACAGACCCCAGCAAACTGAGAGACTGGGAAACACAGCAATGTTCATCAAAAAAGTGTAAGACTCGTGCTGGATAGCAAGTCGATGGATTAGCATAGCGGCTAACCCCCGGAATGCGAATGCCGAATTACAAAGTCGTCAGGAGGATGACGAAGGAGCCTGTGGGAGCGGGCGCCCCCGCCGTTCCAGGACCGTAGCAGGTGGCACAGCAGTTCACGGGCTGGATTTGTCTCCAAACGTCTGTGGGATACGGAGAGATGTGAGAACTGAAGAACAGTTTGGGATTAAAGCGGCAGTGAAATCTGTTTTTCAAGCCCTGGATTTAATTTTCCGCCCTGAAAAGTGTCTGTGTTTAGTTTAGTTTGACGTTTTCTCCCTGCCGCCCCCCTCCCCGCTCCATCCAGAGCCCGCAGCTTTCCTTGTATGAAGAGGACATGTCCTTATACTGACGCTGATCCAGCCAGTGCCACGGGCCCTATAACAGCCCTGTAACGAGCATTTAACAACATATAAATAAGGGGGGCGATTATGCATCAGTCAGGGGGGGCCGCACATATCCTGCCACTTCTGGCCTGGAGCGACGCCAGAGGCCCCTCCCTCCTAACATGTCTACCTATAAATAAACAGAAATGAAATGTCTGTAGCTAATAAATGCAAACAAGGAAACAAACCTGCACCAATATTTTTCGGTCCTCGCACCTGTTATCCAGAAACAGACCTTTTCCAAGCCTTCCTGCTATCTATCCTAAGCATGGTCATTTGATAGATAGATAGATAGACAGACAGACAGACAGACAGACAGACAGATGAGGAGGGTTTCTCTTAGAAGGCATCTTCGTAGAAGCGCTGCGATCACACGTACAGGGACGAGGTCATCGCTCTCTGCTGGATCCTTCTGGAAGCGCCGGCCGATGACAGTCAGATGAAGATGCATGAGGTGGCGCCGACTCGGGTTACGGCCGAGGCTGGAGGCACATCTGAGGCACTCGCGGCCAGCCGCCAGGCACGGCCCGCTTCCACGCCACTGCCTTTCAAGAAGCCGGCTTTGCTAACGAGAGACTCATAAAAGCCAGCTGTCGGCCCTCATAAATTTGCATCCTGTACAATCAAGTGAAATGGATACCTAGCAGAAAGCACTTAAACCGGTGCTGCGGACCATAAAGCCAAAGTCCGCTCCATACACCTGATGCACAGTGATTTGCCTAAAAGAGGCCCACATCCACAGAGACCTTTCCCTATCCTGGGTATTTTCGTTAGATATGTGCTGGCTTCCATGCCAACAGCAGACCTCTGGAATCTGACCATCCAGCCCGTGGACGCACCTTCAGCCAGACTGTGTCTCCTGCCCTGAGAACATGAGGTATGTCCACACGCATCAGCCGTGTTATAATCAAAATAACCACATAAGCCGGTGCTGTCCAGCATTATCTGACCAATCAAAAACAGCTTCCTCAGCAATCTCGACCAATCTTGAGCTTGACAATTGACTGACAGCATCCTAACCAATCATAAGAAGTGTCCTGACCAATCGCAGTGCCCTAACCATACACAGACAGTGTTCTGACCAATCAGAATGCCTAATCAAACACAGACAATGTCCTGACCAATCGTAGAAGCCATCTTTGACATTTACGCTGTCCCACGTTGGTGGCTCCAGTTTTCATGGCGAACATCCATCACAGTCCTCTTTCTTTCCAGTGAGAGAGTGGGGGCCTCCCTGGCAAACCCCCTGTGACCCCATCTGATTCTGATCAGGGTGACACAAGCGGCGCTAAACCTGCACACACATGTCCGAGGTTCGCGTCTTGCGTGATTTGTGCCTCTCATTAAATTACTACTGTGAGGACTGTCAGGGCGGAATACACACACCCTCCCGGTGTAATGCTCAGCTTCCCGTTCTCATTTTCTCTAACAAGTTTGGACTTGGAATTCATGGCGGTCGTTCTTGGGGCATGGAGGCCGGCATGCTGCACCGTGCAGGTGCACTGCGAGCCCATTGTGATATCAGCAGATAGTCAGCCTCTGACATCTCAGATGTCGCTATGGAGACCAGGCGGCCCCCACTGCCCCCGGCAGATGTTTGACCCACCTGATAACACAGTCACACTGCGCTTTACCCGATCAAGAAGCGCATGCTGCTTGATCTCTGCTAGATCGGCGCCTTACATGTGGATTACCCCTGCATGCAGAGTTAGAGGCTGCGCATATGTGTCTGGATTTTTTGTATTTTATTAAGCACCTTTGTAGGTTGTTTATAAATCATGTAACATGCTGTAAATATCACTCACCTTCTGGCATTGTAACTAAACACACTATTCCTATCTGACTCAACTTAAATATTACAGCAACTATTTTGTATCCCTAAGTCACGAAGGCTGTAACAGTGACAATCATGCTTGAATTTTTTAAAGCACCTTGGGGCGACTCAGTTGTGAAAGGCACTATATAAAAATTAATTGAATTGAGTTTTCATAAAGTTGTGAGTTTTGCAGAATTCTTACTTTGTGTTCTGAGGGATTCGGTCTCACGCCCCAGGAGCTGGTACAGTTGTACCGCTGACGTTTCCCAGAGTCCCAGTTTCCCGGAGTCGGGACACAGCTGTCACCTCACTGCAGCACACTGGCTGCATAGTCACCCACCCACATTTGCAATTAAATAAATGTGACATAAAATTTCAAACACAATCCACCTCGCGCCCAGACACGATTACATTTTATAGTGGCAGTATTTTCTATTTCTGGTTTCATCCAAAACAAATATATTTCACTGATGTTCATTTGCACATTTGGATGTTTCCACTTGGGTTAAGTGCCTTGGATGAGGGTAAAACTCCAGGGAGCCCATGCATGAGGTCACCTGTTTGAATGACATCATCTCCGGCGGTCCCCAGCCTCGGCACACAGCCCTGTGCTCTTCAGCGTGAAGCAGCCATTGTTCCCTGGCCAGTGGGGGTCTCCCTTCCCTCCGTCCTGCAGCTCAGCTGTTAAAACACTGCTGCCGGGTCTGTAATTGCTTCAGCATGGTTTTCGACCAGCTTGGGCGTCCGGGCGCCATGCTGAACGACTTGGCACTTCTCCTCCTCTTTGCACCTCTTTCTTTCGCTCTGTTGCTTTTTGCCTCTTTCTGGTACCTTTCCTGCTCTTGGCTTTTCTGCATCTCTTTTTCGCTTTCCTTTGTCTCTCCTCTTCTGTCTTTCTTTTGGTTCCCCTCTCCTTTTCCCTGCTCCCATCTGCTCCTTTCATCCTCTCTCTGTTCCTCTCTCCCCTTCTCTCTTACTCTCGCTGTTCCTCTCCCCTTCTCTCTCTCTCTTTCCCCTTCTTTCTTCATCTATCTATTCCTCTCTCCTCCTCTCTGTCTCTCTTTATTCTTCTCATTTCCTTTTTCCTTCTTTCTGTTCTGTTTTGCTCTTCTCTAGTCCTCTGTTTGTCTGTTCTACCCTGTTATTTGCCGTTACCCGCTCTTCTTCTCCTGTTCTTTACTGTTCCTCTCCCCTTCCCTCTGTTCCAGTGTGTTCCCTTCTGTTCCTCTTTGTTCTTCTGCATTGCTCTCTCCTCTTTTCTGTTCCTCTCTTTCTCTTTGTTTTGCTGTTCTGTTCTTTGTTCTGCTCCTCTCTGATGTTTTATGTTCCTCTCTCCTACTCTCTGTTCTTTGTTCCTGTGTTCCTCTCTGTTCCGCTCTCAGTGGTACTCCCAACACAGCCCACCTCACTCAATACCACCTAAATTTATAGAGCTTTTTGTGTCCACCTGAAGCTCTATGTGCACTTTTATCAAATTTTTTATTCGCAGTTTTAAATCCTCTGTGAAGTTGGAGCTGTGTGCAGCTGTTATTTACGGCTGAGGTCACACTCAGACCTTGTCTGGAAAGTTCTACTACTTTACCTGCCGCACACCCAGAGAGCTCCACCCCGCCGACGCAGTGCTCCGCGTGACTCGCTGGATGAGGACGACACACACAGCCCTGTGAAGCGGAGCGGAGCCGTGCTGCGCTCCACGACTTGTTTTATTCGGCTGTGTAGATCTCGCTCGTTATTCTTTACAGCCTCTCTGAGGGTCCGCGGGGCCCCAGCCGAGCTCCACGTTTGGCCGCCGATGAGAACGGCTGAAGTAATACCCCGCTGCGCCTCGTCTGGGAACAGCTAGAAAGGCAGGGGCTGTAATCTCCCACCGGGGGCCCGTAAGCAGGAACGGCACCCGCAGGCTTGGGAGCCACACGCTGCCACGTCTCGGGGCCCTCCAGAGAGCAGGAGTGCCCAAAACCTAGCCCCCCACCCCTCCCCCGTGTCTTTGTTTTCTTCTTTTCATGGGAGGGAAAGTGTGGCCCCCCTTTGTTCTGCCCCCCCTTGATCATTGGGTTATGCTCACAGTCACTGGAGCCAGCAGTGAAGGGGACATTTCCAGCTGAGGGCTCCATTGGGGGCTGGGGGTGACAGGGGAGGGTCTGGGTTCAAGCACACAGAACCTCAACCGGAACAAACGGCAAATGTCAGCCCTACAAGAGCAACTGATCAGAGATTACAAAAACATAAACGGAAAGTAAGATTAAATCTATTCTAGATCAGAACAAAGGCAGCCTCAAATAAAACTCCCTGTAGGGTGGGGAAGGGCAAATCCTTACATTACCTCACGTCAGACTGGCAGTGGGCGAAAATGTCACCTTTGAGATAATGTCAAAAAAGCATCTTCTTCTGTAAAGCAGGTTCCTCAGGCTTAAACCTCGAATCCCCAGGCTGCCAACAGAAATCTGCATCATTAACAATCCTTAGATTCCTGAAAAGACCCATTCAAGATGAAGGTTTTGGTCAGGATCAGTCAGTCTTTAGTTAAGTATTTGAGTCTGCCCAGAAGAAGCTGTACCCACAGAGAGCTCTTACACCTCAGTTATGGGCTGTTAAACCCTGTATATAAGGGAAAGAGCTTTAACGGGGAGGGGGGCAGTCCTTTTCAGGGTGAAATCACACAGGGGAATCCAGGAAAGGGTGCGTCACAGAACCATGGCCTTGTGCTACTTCTGATCACTGGTGTTTCTGTGCACTAGTGCTGTCATGTGACCTGTCATGTGACCTGTCATGTGGAGTGCATGGGATACACTGCCGTATTTCATTGTTTGTTGTTCTCAGCAATTGTGTTATTTATGGTTGTGGTCGCTAATTCTAATGATTTTCTGGACTCTCCAATTAACAATCGTGTCCCTCTCTTTCTGATCACTAGGTCTCTCCTGCCACCTGGTATGTGAGGGCAGCAAGTTTGGTGCTGTGAAGTAACAGAGAAAATGCCATCAAATTACCGAAAAATTGGCAAGGCACGCCGGATGTTCTGTATGAAAAGCCAACTGTATATTTACTGGCTGGTAGACAGGGTGTGATTAAATGTTCATCAGCGCCACCTGCTGGTAAGAAAGGAAAGACATGATGCAAAACACATGGACATTTCAAGCCATCCTTGGAACGCAGATCATTTGTCACCGGTCTGACCTCTGAGATGAGGGCCGTATCGGATTCCCACGTTCCACGCTGAAGGGGACTGGTTCGCATTCGGACTTGTGCGTGCAGTAAACAGCCCGGCCCGGTGCCTTTGGAAAGTCAAGGACTTTGCTGATGGACTTGACACTTTCCCTTCAGTCGACGACACAGAGGAGCTTAAAGAACAGCTCCCCCAGCAGGCCCCGGGTTGATAAAGCAGCTGGTAAACATTAAGCCGAACTCCTCACACTTCATTCGTCTGCTGTGTCGTTCACCCAGCAGTCATGGGACCCACCCACCCAGCAATGCTCACATGCAAACGGCACCTCACAAGCACCACAGAGTCACGAAAATCGGGAAGGGTCCCAAATGGAAAATCCCCTGAACACTGGGACTGAGCAAAGTGAGGTGTGAGTGTTAAGGAGTGAGGTCACTGAATCTAGCAGGTGTTCCTTTTTGGAGGTGGGGGGCTGGCTCATCCTCCTGTCCCGCTCAGAACCGCTGACAGGTCAGGGGCGGCTGGTGTGGGACGCGTCTCTGAGAGGAGTCCCTCAGGATGCCATAACTGTCCGTGTGGAGGGACCACAGCTAAGCCAGCCGACCGTCTCGGAGAGGCCATGACATCAGCTCATCACGGCTGGCTAAGCGTCCGCACCTAGGAAGTTTAGGTCTCCCTGGGGGGTTACTATGGTCACAGGCAGGTCTGTGGACAGGTGTTACTCTAGTCATGAAGGAATGCAGCTTAGCACCCAAAATAACGTCTGTTGGTGTGAAGAAGCAGACCTGAAAAACTCACCCATTCATCACCAGAGAACTGAGACAGTGGACACACCCCGAATTTGCAGGGGTGAGGGGTCATGCCTGGGACGAGCAGTGAGAGTGGCTAATTTTCTGATCCCTCCAGTCTTCAGTGTATGGCTCAAAGCCCCCCTCCCCCCCATTAATCTGACAGTGTCTCCTAGTTGACAATTTCTTTCCACATCCTACCGCCTACGCAGAAAACCCATGCAGGCCTGGACTCATCTCATGCCAGGTGGGACAATTCAACCAACCAGGGGTGCGTTTCCCAAAGCCATAGTTGCTAACTTGCGTGGTTCGAACTATATAAGTACGACGCAGGTGTTTCCCGAAACAATAGTTCGAACTACGGAGGTAACGACACTGCAGACTTACGTAGTACGATGCATCGTTAAACCACGCAGATGTTTCCAAAACCATAGTTCGAACGAACGTTCGCAAACACTGTCGTTAAGTTGCGTCGTTCGAACTACAGCTCGCGAGCTGTAGTTAGAAGCTTAGTTCCGGGTAAATGCGTTAGCAATAAGGGTATAGTCACCGTGTAAGTAAGAAATGTAATAATCTTTAATACCTAATAAAGAATAATTTAGCTCTACGATCACATATAATGTGAAGTGGCCTGAAAACGTAATTGTTGTGTGGGTCTCTGGTCATAATTAAGTACGGTATGGCTTTCTGGATATAAGATTGCCTACCCCTGTAGTAGCATATGCAGTTAGTGTGTATTGCTTGGTAAAGGATGTTGTGCACCCAGTGGTCATTATGTCATATGGTACACTTCGCCATACATAGTAAAAAAACAGAGAAATAATAATAAAAAACATTACTAAAACAAAAAGAAAATAGTAAAACCCAATAATAATAATAATAATAATAATAATAAATCATTATCCCTTGTATGTGTATACATGTGTGTATTTGTAGCCCTGTGCAGACCATTGTGTGTTGTGCAGTTTCTTCATTACACACATAACTTAAGAGGGACAACAGTCGCCTTAGAAAAGAGTACAGCACTTTGGTGAAGTACTTCTTATTCACTGACAGCTGTCATTGCCATAATGGAAGAACAGAATGACACTACAGCGGTCAGATACGAATCCATGCCTTTGTACTCGGGAAATGACGTCTGTGATGTTTGGATATTACACGCACGTACCTGTCTATTCCAGTCAGCCACTAACATTCTGTAAGTGACAACATCGGACCAGGAATTTGTAAGTGTTCGTTGTGTGATTGAACACAACGAACTCAAATCAACGTAATTACAGATGGAGCTCTGTAGACCATCATGTGGTCTCACAAAATGCAGTGTCATCGCTAAAAGTTCTGTTCAGCACTCCAAGAAGCGTCTCATTATTTTGTCGCTATTTCTATTTCTGAGTTTTTCATATTACTGGCGTTATGTGACTGACACAATAAATTGAGATATAATAGTAATCGTGTGTGTGTGTGATTTATATAATATTACACAGTTCGCAAGTCTTTGTACACGACAGGCTGTGAAAGTTAAACCAGTGATATTATAAAGTTTAAATGTTAATTTTCGCGCACGACTCGCCGTGAGTCAGACCAATCAGCGCTGGAATCATTATATTGTCGAACTGCGGTACTTAAGAACTAACGTGGTTCGAACTACTGTGGTACGACGGTTTTGGGAAACAGTCGTACTTCGGATGTTGGTTAGTTTGAACATAATACGATGCATCGTTAATGAT
This sequence comes from Gnathonemus echidnorhynchus, assembly GCA_026776725.1. NCBI lineage: Eukaryota > Metazoa > Chordata > Actinopteri > Osteoglossiformes > Mormyridae > Gnathonemus > Gnathonemus echidnorhynchus. The sequence continues at coordinate 2,676,277 of JAODJU010000095.1, forward strand.
AACTTCCGTCGTTGTTTGGGAAAAGCATCCCAGGTTGACTGTCCCGCTTAGTTAAGCGTTCTCAAAGAACATCCGACGTGTGGGAACAGATTCCCAAAAGCAGGGCTGTCAACTAAAGTCCGCACACGCATTTATACCTATGTGACAGTTTTATTACCTTGTAAATAGTCTGTAGAGTTTGCAAACTACCCCAACGCTTTTGATGCAGCTAATTCTAGGTTTATAATGTAATAATATAAATTTCCCGTAAGATTTCTTGCGCGAGCGTGAGAGTCCGAAAGCGTGTTACGCCAGATGCGTGAGAGTTGGCAGCCCTGCAAAAGATTCGCGCGCTTACTATTCATGTAATGTGATAAATATAACAAAGCCTACAAAAATCACGTCTCAGCATTCCAATTAATTCCAAAATATTTAAAATAAAAGCGTACCCATATTACAAAGGTCACACATGAAATGGAATGACTGCATGAAAACGAAAAAAAAAAAACCCGTTATGAAAAGGAAGATATTTTTTGTTTAGGCAGTCTACTTTGAAAATTTTTTAGTAAAAAGCAAAGACATAATACGGTTATTTGTGCAGAACATTTCACACGGATGCAATTGGAAGTATTTTACGGAGATCAAATAATACAGAATAACATTATACAGTAAGAATGACACGTGAACCCAGAAGGTTCCCCATTGGCTATGGGGATCGACCCGGCAACTTTCAGTGTAAGGCAACAGCATGTACCACTGTGCCACCATGCCACTGTACTAAGCCCTAGTAACATTTACATAACTTACACATTTAGTTTGTAATTCATTGCCAAGCCAACTCTCTGGCTTTATTTATGGCCACATTATTGCCCTTTTTAGTGATTACATCCTCATATTCTTCATACAGCTCCATCAGCAGCATTTGTTCTGCAGCAGAAAATAAAGCACTGCTCTCATTTTACACGCTTTCCGACTCATTTGATCCATCTATCGTTCATCCATTCATTTGTGTGCACACTAAGTGAGACTATGCAAGTCTGTGTTGAATGAGCCTTGATTAGTTAAAGCTGAACTGTGTTAGTGGAACGACATGAGGCTAAGTTTAGAAATGGCGCTAGTTTGAGTCTGACTTTTTCAGGAAAGTCTGGCTTTCTTTAGCTACCTTCATGGAATACCCCCCAGTTTTTTAATAAGCCCTTGTTTGTCTCGGAACCACAAGTGAGTCCTCACCTTCCCTTCCCCCCCTGCACCCTGCCCCACATCCATAACACTGTATGCCCCCCGGAGATGGATAATGAACTAGCTCCCCATAACAATGACAGCAGGTCAATCATATGTGTGATTTCAAAGCTTAGTGAAGCTTCAGTACTGATTTGCTGTGAATGGCTGGCATCCCATTAGTCATGTGACATCATGCGCCTTGGGACCACTGGTGCCTGGGGTAGGATCCATGCCATCCAACAACCTCCTGGGGTGTGTCTTCTGCCCCTAGTGGTGTTAGATTAGCATTCTGAGTCTCAGAAAATCGCATAATAGCAGCATAAGGCAGACATGCCACAAGGGGAGTTCCTGGAGGAAATTAAGCAACCCCCCCCCCCACACACACACACACACACACATATAACTCCTGTCTGCAGTGAGGGAGCTGGCTGCTTGTTACCCCAGCACATATGTTAACAGCATTGTTAAACACACTGCTAGAATGTTGTTTGTCCCCCTGTGGTGTGTGAACACAGAGCAGCAGAGGTATAGCGTGACGAACAAAGGGTCTCTACACACATGCGGACATTTCCGTTAACAAAGGCAAGAATATTCCAGAAGTTTCCCCTTCTTGTGCTTAGTGGGGCAGTTTGCCAAGATGTCTGCGTCTTATTTGCTTGGAGAAATAAGAATAGCAGGGGGTAGAATTGGGTGCCAAGAAAGCTGTATGCACCCCCCCAACCCCCCCCCACACACACACACACACCCCAACAAAATGTTTCTTTACAAACCAAGCAGAGACGACTAGAACAAAAACTCCCAATTCATCGGTCCTTTTCCCAAAAGCCCACATCCCATTAGCTTGACTCCATTGCAGGACGGTGGGGTTAGACGCCAGACTGGGTGCAAGTTCATTACCAGAAGCCACTGGGAATTCCTGCTCCCGGGAAACACGGTCCAGCCTTCGCAGACATGAGGAGCAGAGGCACACACCGTGATGAAAGATACAAGCCCTCATCCCAGCAAGGCAAAAGTCCCCCAGTCGGCCGAGCTACACGACACGCTACCCTGAAAGAAGCGGGCTGCATGTACTGCTGTCCCACCAGCTCCTCTCCAAGCACATCTGGTCACCAGCAGCTAAATCAGAAGGTGGCACCACATGGGGATTAAGAGAAACATGAAAGGTTGTTATCCTGTGGTGAGGGGGGCAGCTGTCTTCCTGCGCCTCACATCTAGGATCTGTCCATCTGCCACTCAGACAGCAAGAGCCTCAGAGAAGCTTCCAGAAGCACACACGCACGTGGTCTTGGGCGCGTTAGTCAGTCACGGTGAGGTTGGTTAAACCAATGCCCATCTCGACTTGAAACATCATCGGCTGCAACAGTGGCTGCCCGACCCGGGTACGAGGGCCGTTACCCCTTGGCACCTTTCTGAACGGTTGGCTGGTCTTTTCTCTTTTTTCCATTGACCAGGATCTCCTGCATTCTGTCCTCTCCGGACTCTTTCAGGCTGCGGGACGGGACAGCGATTATGATACTGATGCATCATCTATTCGCCGTCTGCACAAGTGCGAGTGCATTTACACTGGAATGTTTTTCAAATATCCCATCTATTTCTCCTTTGCGACACACCCATACACGCATGAGCCAAAACATTATGACCACCCCTGCGTTGAGTGAATAATGTGGATTATCTCATAAGTATGGTGTGGGTCAATGTCTAACATGACATCAACATGTTGAATGCAGAAGAAATGAACAAGGATAAAGATCTGAGTGACATTGATAATGGTCAAATCATTATGGCCAGATGACTGGATCAGAGCATCTCCAAAATGGCAAGGCTTGTGAGACACTTGCAGTCAGCCGTGGTGAGTACCTGCTGAGAGTGGACTGAGGAGGGAAGAACCAAAAACCGTCAACAGGGCGTTGGGCAGCCGAGACTCATCGATGCAATATATTCAATTCAATTTATTTTTATATAGCGCCTTTCACAATAGAATCATCTCAAGGCGCTTTACATGGGTGTGTTGTCATACATAAAACGACTCTGGAACCACCCTTGCCTCATTTCCACCAATATGGTGCCAGACTTTTCCTCAATCCAGAACTGGTTCAGCTTGTTTCCACCTCAGAAGCGGGAGGACCTCTCATGCCCACATCTTCCGCCCACATCTACCCGGAAAACTCAATACATATCCGATGTAGTTTTATCTAATATCATCGGTGCTGGCAGTGAAACAACTTGCCAGCTAATTAGCAGAATAACATTATTTTTTGATTCTGTGGAAAACAAAGGATCGATCTGCTGGCCTGATTTAATAATAAATTATAAACATGTCACACTCAAATTAAATATTGTGGCATTCGAGTGACAGATACATCATGAGGTAGACAGCAAGTTCTTCAGTTCTTAGCCGACTCTTTTATTGAATGATCCTTAAAATGACAGCGAGCGAGAATAAACTCACTTACACAGAGATGGGGAGTGTTTATGGAGGCCGAAGTAGATACAGGCAATAGAGACAAAGTGCAAAGTGTCATACTCTGAAAACTACAAGACTTTAAGGCTCTTTTTTTTTGGTTTGGCAGCTTATAAAAACTTAAAATCCGAAAGAGATCAAAATAAATCCAAAAAATCTAAAGTCATATTAATCTCTACTTTACTCTCACATCTGTAACATTTCCGTTCCGTTATTTTTTGAAATTGGTGGAAACGCAAGCAGATTCCCAAAAGGCGCCAAGCAAGAACCAGCACCAGATCCGTGTTGGTGGAAACAGGGCACTGGAGACCCCACATGTACGGGCCTCGGCCGTAGAAGCAATCTCCCATCAGCCTTCCTTTGGAAGGTTCACTGAGATCCTAATACAGATCACTGTGTCACTACATGCCTTTGAACTGCAGAGAAAAGCAAGCCTGCATGAACACGGGTAACATGAAGACACACGCAGGTTCTCTTGAACCTAAGCCAAGGCGCCGTGCATTTTTACCGCGGTGCTTTATCATAAAAATTCAGCATCTAACATCCTCCAGTAGCAGCTATAGGAGATATTTTAACAGTGCAGAGCACAGACATGTTTACCTATGCATAATGTGAGATTTATAACTTGGCAGTAATGCTGTTTAAGTCAGTGCTTTCGCATACATATCTGTGACCCTGACCTATCAGCCTAGAGACAGATAAAATCTGATAGTCATAGAATTAACCTCCTCGAACATGTTTCAAATTCACTTAAATACAGGTCAATAAATATTTACACTGACAACTGGTTCTGCAACTGCGAGCAATAAATATATTTAGTCCTATGCATGGGGAGGTCACTCAGTCCTTTGTTTAGTCACCAGTGTCAACACACACACACACCTGAATTCATATCTTTGTGAGGACCGTCTATACATTTCTATGGGCAAAACTCAAATCCCAATAATGACACCCTTAACCCCTACCCAGCCCTAACCTTAACCATAAGTAACCAAACAAAATACAAAAGACTTTTGCCATTTTTAGTTTTTTTATTATTAGTATTGCAATCGCAGACTTTTATAAAACTGCATTTCTCCTCACAACATCAAAATAGCAGGTCTTTATCACATTGAGGGGACATTTGATCTATATATTTGATGATATATACATAAGCCACACACACACACCTCAAAATATCAGTGGCACTCTGACCTCCTTCAGACATTTAGCATGAATACAACATGTTCTTGCAGCTAAGTTACACGCTGATAAGGCAGTAAAGATCATTTCAGTGTTTCCCGAATGGATACACGCATTTCAGCATCAGTTTTCCAAAACTGCACACACAAAGCCCATTAACAAACAGTCCATTCTATAAACCAGAAGCACAATGAAAAGCTCACTGCAGGCTGTGAAACTCCACACACAGCCCACAAAACCAAATCGATCGCTCAAAATCACATACAGTATCTGTATACTACGGAGCCCCCGAAGTCCCATAGAGTGATTTTTACGTATCTTGTGCGCACAAGTTAATATTTGTAAGGAACAGGTTAGCTGCGTATAGCTGCCGTACTACGTTTGCTAGACCTCTAGGGTAAGCTACATTTGCAATTTTCAAGAGTTTACTGAAAAATTATTTCATTGCCATAATTAGATAGACGAATTGCTGTGTGTTTGATGTTACTCGCTTGTTTAATCGAATCGTTCATTGCTGGCATTAGGGTACAATATAATAAGATACAGTAGCCTTGCAATTAATATTACTCGAAGGAGTAAATGCGACGCTGCTGCGCACTACTTTGGCATTAAGGCTGAGTTACACGGTCCGTGCGAATGGTCGCGTGAATGGGTGCGACAGAGGTGAAGCGCCATGAACAATACTTTTTTCTTTCACTTTCGGTAATCATAGTAAAACAGGTATAAACAGGTTCAAAAAAATACAATAAATAGGTGTCAGTAATGATGTAGCTATTGTACCTGTTTATCATAGTGTATTATTATGATTACCGATAAGGACGGAAAAAATAGTATTGCTCATGTCGCTTCACCTCTGTCGCGACCATTCATACGGACTGTAACTATATTGTGCGCGCAAGATAAAAAAAAAATCACTCTATGAGACTTCGGGGGCTCCGTATAGTATCTCATAATATTAAGCCCCCCCAAAAAAATCCCAAAAGAACTAAACCACACGCTAAGTAAAAAATAAGCCTCTCACATTTCATGATTGCTTTGCACACTCTTTCTGAGACGTCTCACTTTCTCAAAAATATGAACTCAAAACATAGCTCATGTTTCTCATAAAACCAGACTGCAATCGAATCTGTTCTCAAAACTTCATTTCTGCACCAGAATGAGCTGCACTGTATGCATAGCTCTTTCTAAAAAACCAGCTACACCCTGATAGCTCTGCTCTCTTGAGCAGCCTCAGCCTCTCACAGTGATCTGGGCTCCAACCAGCCTCAGCCTCTCACAGTGATGTGGGCTCCATCCAGCCTCAGCCTCTCACAGTGATGTGGGCCCATCCAGCCTCAGCCTCTCACACTGATGTGGGCTCCATCCAGCCTCAGCCTCTCACAGTGATGTGGGCCCATCCAGCCTCAGCCTCTCACAGTGATGTGGGCTCCATCCAGCCTCCCGCCTCCATCTTCCTACCTCCTGCCACCTGGATCCTACCTCCAGCCTCCGACCTTCAATCTCGAGTCTCCCACCTCCAGCTTCCCACCTCCAGCCTCCCGCCTCTCATTTATGTCCAGCCACAGCATCTCACCCAAAACACATGCCATGTTCTCCCTGGCATTGCAGAGCAGGTGATATGACCTGGATGGGGGCCTCGCCCACATGGAGAGCAGGCAGTCTGGTGTCTGTACAGTGCTGATACAGTCAACTGATGGGATTGCAGAGATCCCAACTCTCCCAGAAGTTCCAGGAGCCTCACGCAAATTGACATCAATTCCCTCACACCCAGGAATGACACACAAAGTCCCAGAAATCTGTTTGCAATTCAATGGCAGTAAAATTTGCTGACAAGACGTTGAATGAATCCTACCGACAGCACCCAAGGGGGGTAAAGCATAGCATGGCATAACACTGAACAGTATAGCATAGTGTAGTATTTTGTAGTGTAGCATAGCAAGGTGAACTACAGTATAGCGCAGTACAGTGTAGTTTAATGTAGTATTATGTAGTGTAGCATAGCAAGGTGAACTACAGTATAGCGCAGTACAGTGTAGTATTATGTAGTGTAACATAGCAAGGTGAACTACAGTATAGCGCAGTACAGTGTAGTATAATGTAGTATTATGTAGTGTAGCATAGCAAGGTGAACTACAGTATAGCGCAGTACAGTGTAGTATAATGTAGTATTATGTAGTGTAGCATAGCAAGGTG
>JAODJU010000095.1:2696867-2708067 GCA_026776725.1 Gnathonemus echidnorhynchus
ATTACGCACATTTTTTTAACGCATATTCTGTTTGTCGATAACAGAACGTCGCAAAAAACTGGATGGAAACTTGGCTACTGTGTCATCACAGCACTGAGGTAGTACACACTGTGTCATCACAGCAGTGATATAGTACTGTACACACTGCCATCACAGCACTGAAAAGGTACACACTATGTCATCACATTAGTGATATAATACACACTGTGTCATCACAGCAGTGATATAGTACACACTGTGTCATCACAGCAGTGATATAGTACTGTACACACTGCCATCACAGCACTGAAAAGGTACACACTATGTCATCACATTAGTGATATAATACACACTGTGTCATCACAGCAGTGATAAGGTACATACTGTATCATCACAGCATTGAGGTAGTACACACTATGTCATATGAATACAGCCACCTGCCAAAGTGCTTTTTACAGCCATTTTATTCAGTATAATAAATCCTGTAAATTAAACCTTAAATCTTATCTGCATGTCACCACAACAAACAAAATTAATTAGAGAAAAATTGTCACTCAAGGAAAAAGAGAAAAAGTTTCAGAATTGCAATAAAAATTTTGCTGTGCTCCCCAATCTATGAGACGCATGCCCCAGCCGAGTGGGGGGGGGGGAGGATGGGGGTGTGGAATGGTGGAGGGGGGGTCCCCACAGCTTATCTCGGTCTTTTTGATCCAGGATCACTTGCATCAGTGGGAAACTTGTGTTTGCATTGAATTTTCTGGAATTATGTTTTAAAAATACAGGCATATGATACAGCCCAAGATTGTCAGCTATTGGCTGACCAGCACCGGTGGACGTGGTCACAACTGGACCTCAGGAGATCCCAGCACTCAGGACCTCAATCCACCTTGACTAACAGAGTGGTGTGACACACATTCCTTAGGACACCTAAAAGTGTGCCGTCAGAGCTTTCAGTCAGTTTTTCTTCTGTGAAAGGAGACTGACATCACAGCCCTGGTCGTCTTCAACCACCGCAGTCGGTGGCTGACAGTTTGTTCTCTCTTCCAGTGACTTGCCTGGACCTGAGAACTGGGGTCTCAGAAGGAATCTGTTACAGCCTCCAATCTGCAAGGCCCCCGCCATACTGGGGTGTGCAGAGCGTATACAGCGTGCTGGAGGGTGACAGCGTAGTAGTGGACAGACGTCTCCTCAATGCCTGACAGGATACTTTCATAAAAAAAGCAGAGAAACTATGACCCAGGAAGAAAAAGATAATCATCTTTCTCTTCAATCTACTTGAAGAGTGTTTTTTTCCAGAGCTCCTGTCTGACTTTAATTCACGCTAACAATGACAGCCGCACGGTTCACTCATGTGATTTAAAGGCGTTTAACAGACGTTGCTGAAATGTAGCGGCAATTAAACCGAAATGGAAAGGAAAAATCATTTTGTCATAATTTCCACTGCTTAAAGGATTTGACAGGTACCAGGACACGAGTCATTTAGGGCTAAAACCATGACTGGGATTCGTGAAGATTTTACGAGAAATAAAACATTCAAAGGACAGGTAGAGGATGAGGTGTGTGTGTGTGTGTGTGTGTTTGTTTATAAGGGTGTGTATTTGTGTGTCTATCTGCCCCCCCTCCCCGCTACGTCCCTCTCAGTCTGGCTACATTTAATTCCCAGTTCATAAAGAGTGACAGACTGCAGGGGGAGGGGCCGTGACCTACGGCCAGCTTCACCTGACCATAACCGCAGTATCATTTATTTGCCACCATTACCCAGAGCTCCCTCCCCTCAAAATGGAAATAGCCCCCCCACACGGCCCTCCCCTTCCTCTCCTGCCTGCTCTGTTGCCGATTCACCCAGGTCCAGCTTACAGCACCCTCTCCTACTACACAAATTTAAATTTATAATTATTTAACAATAAAGCCAAGTATCCCCAAGAATTCATTCATGCATTTTCTATACCACTTGTCCCGTCTCTCTCTAAAACACACACAGCTTGTTCAGTTGTTTCCATATCCTCTCTCAGGATGTTATGTTTATACACTGTGTACTTTTTAATCTGTTGCATCGTGTACTTCTCCGTACTGTGTGTGCTATCTTTGCACTTTGTCTGCTTTGCACTAATTGTATGTGCATTTATGCTCTGTGATCACAGAAGAACCCCCCCCCCACTATAAATAAAGTTTATCTAATCCAATAATATAATTTTAAATAATATGTTTGCATGTTTCTATGATTCTATTGTCCTATAAACTTAACTAACTGATCTGCCTTTTTCTCTCCAAAAGTACAAAAGGGTGACAGCTGCCCCCCCCCCACACACACACAAAGCGTGTCCTAACCCTCCTCTCCCATTCCGTCGCTTTCGCCATCCTTCGTTCCCCTTCCGTAAATTGTTAGGTGGCTGCCCCTCTGTATGTTCTCTCAGTTTCAGCTGCAGGGACATCAGAGACCTCCGGAATCATGGGTCAGGGGGCGGGAGATGAGCAAGCCTGGCTGCTGAAGGCCAGAGGGGGGGCTTTGTGTCTCGGCTGTCAAATAAAGCGCAGCCCTTAACCGTAAAGCGTGCCTCTCTTGGCAGTGAGCTATGTTCTCTGCCGAGCGCGATTCGAGGGAGTCGTAACTGAGTTAAAAATGTGTCATATGTTGTTCCTGTCCTTTAAAACCAGCTAGTTTATGCCCTTTAGCTTCCGAAAACCGGGCCGTGGAACTACATCAAAGAGTTGGCTATGCTTTCAGAGTTATTCCGTGTCCAGGCAGTCAGAGAGGCCTGGAGAGGTCTCCTCTGCAGAGGATTGGCAAATTTGCAGGTACAGAAGGCCTCAGGCATTTTCTTTAACACAGACATGGTGTCCTTCCTGAGTTTGGCTTATGTGCATTTTACATGCTGTGTGGGATCATGGGAAGCGAAAAGCAGTTCAAAAGTGAACCAACTTCGATCGCAAGTGAACATTTGGTGTCGGGAAGGGGAAGGCATTAATAAACCCCCACAAGGCACACTCTGAAGCACACTCTGAAGTACACTCTGAAGCACACTCTGAAGTACACTCTGAAGCACACTCTGAAGTACACTCTGAAGCACACTCTGAAGCACACCCTGAAGCACACTCTGAAGTACACTCTGAAGCACACTCTGAAGTACACTCTAGACTAACATGTGGACACACCTTCCCTGATTTGCCCAAAATTATCAAAATCTAAAGATGATGCATTTTATTTTCGTAAAAACTTGACATGATCTGCCTTGTTATCCCGGGATTCATCTATTAAGTCCCTAGAAACGCTTTGCAAAATGCAGATCTTCAGATTAGCGTCAAGGGAATTAACCTCCCTACAAAAAAGAAACATCTTAAAAGCGTGTCTTGGAGCAGGGCGGCACAGGGTCTGAGCTCTCGTTCTGCGACATTTTTTACAGAAGATAAGCAGAGGGGGACTCTCCTGCAGAGGATTTATGGGCACACTTTACATAAAATCAATTCCCACATAGCCTTGCCGAGATATCTAAGAGCACAATTACAGGCAGATTTATTTTCCCAGTTTGTAAATGTAAGCTAAGTTTCTCCTTTAACAGGAAACAATTGTGGCGTGACTCAGTGTGTTACCACTCTATGCCTGTTATCGGAAGGTCTCTCATTCAAATCCCAGGGTGCTCCTGGGCCCGAGGGCGCCGTTTCCCGCCGTTTCCTGCCGTTTCCCGCCGTCCCGACCGACCGCGGCATCGACACAAGCGGTTTTACCACGGAGGATATGCTCACACTGTGAAATGGCTACCCCTGAGCTCATCACGCCCCCCCCCCCACCACCACCAGAGGCAGTCTGCCAGTGAAATATCACGCGTCCGCGGAGCCCGGCGGCAGATTAAGCCACATTTACCGAAAGCCGGTTATGCATTTAAAAAACATTATTATAAAAACTAGACGTGCTTCCGCAATTGGTCTGCAGACAGTTCAATTTCCTCACTTAGTTTACATAAATCCTTTGCACTCAGAGCGTTTATATTCATACGCCGCCCCCCCCCCCCCCATTTTCGCTGGCAGTGCCAAAGTGTAGCTTAAATGGCGAGGCGTGCCGTAGTCGACCAACACTAATGATGGTAATCACAACTGCAGTGGCTCCTGCCATCGCTCACACTGCGCCCGCTGGGGAAATTACACTTCCATTTTCTCTGGCGTGAGGACGCAGGGGTGCCATGGGTGCCCGGCCGAGTAGGGGGAGGGGACACCAATGGGCGGGGTTCAAAAGGTGTATGAGGGGGTGAGTCCACAGATCAACTTGATTATGGTGATGAAGCTCTCCAGTTGTGGGCCGGGTCACAGATCTTTCCCAGAAACGTGAACACACGGATGGTGGATGTGGGACCTTGGTGAGGACAGCGGAAACGGGAGGAGATAAAGGAGGTGGCAAAACGCTCCGGCTCCTGAGGCCATTAACTCCTGACCTTAATTTCATCAGAGGAAGCACGTTGTGAGCTGTTACGTGTCACAGGCCTCTGCCGTCTCGGGGAGTGCTATCTGAAGGCAGGAACGCCATACTCTCCCTTCACCGTTCACCGTGCGTACTGGCGTGCATCCTGTACCATGTCACATGTTTCTTCCTTTAATGCCCAAGGCCTTTGTGGGTGTGACTGTGATTTTTCTGTGTAAATGTACCTGTGTATGTGTGTGTGGGGGGGGGCAGTTCTCTTCTAGCATGAGAGAGCAGGCTGGTCAGCCCTCTGCCCAGTTCAAGCCAATGTATTTTACAAACCCCACCTCTATTTCAGGCAGATGCCCCCCCCCCCCCCACCCCCCCCCCTTAACAAACCCTTAACTGCACAGAGAGAAAGAGAGACACTTACACAGAAGCTAATATCTAATGTGCAGCCACATATTCTGGAACGTTCTATCTGTTAGCAATTAGTGCAGAGGGAGAGGAAGACCTGCAGTGGTTCCTGCAGCATCCTGGATGTTCCTGTATCACTGTGTTTGTCTTTGCCTTTGATTGGATTGGCTCTCTTAGGCGTGTGGAGTTCCTGCTGCTTACTCCGGCACCCGGGCATGCACTGTAAGCTCAGCCTAGCCGCGCTCACGCCTAGCGGACTCACTGACAGCCGTACATTTCCAGTGCGTCTGATCTTCGCTTGTACATCGTTTGGGACAAAAGCATCTGCTAAATGAATAAATGTAAATGTACGCAGAAAGACAAACATACACAAAGTCTGGAATGGTCTGACCCTGGCAGCGCTGCTACTCTTCGCACTGGATCGCCGCGGTAATAGCGCTGTGTACGCTGCAGCGCTAATAAGATAAAACTTGAATGATCTCGGGGGATATTCTGGCCAGAGATGCTAACCGCTAATTGGAGTAGCCGTATCTGGAGTGTGGAGGGAAATAAACACCCACAAACCACCTCAGGCCCCCAGCACCGTTATGCGGGATGCGGACAGGTTGCGACCTTGAGTGAGGACAGCAGAGCGCGGCCTGGGATCCAAGCCCGTAATCACATGGGTCGTGAGCAACCACAGCTGTAAATCCCCAGCAGGAGAGGCACTTTGCTAACTGCTCCACCATCGATTTCACATATTTTTCTTCTCTTTTATGGATTTTTGCAGCAAAGTAGAAGCGGCAAATGGCTCCCTTTTTTATTTACTTGTGTCGGCCCATTTGATAGCAGGCCTCCCTTCCCGCTCCCCCTTCCAGGACGTCCCAGGCCTATGGGTCTCCCCCCCGGCTGACCGTAAGTCCATGACCTCACAGCACTCCATCATCCCGTTGGCTGGGCAACGGATTCAGGGAAAAAAAAGCTGGAATTTCAGCTTAAACTGACCTGCACCCCCTTGGTCGGTCCATCATTTAAATTCAGGTGATGTCAGGGAAACACTGCGGGGCCAGCAGAGAGCTCCGGCCTGCATGTGAGGCGGATTCCCTAACACCAACTTAGCAATATGACATTTTAAATACCTCCGACTGCTGAGGAATAATGAAACCACCAGATGAATAAAACATGTCACGATTTTTCATTAACCTGTATTCTGTGATTTTGGAAAAAACCCAATAATTTAGCCTTAGAAATGGCCCCAGACCTAAACAATAACCTAATTAACAAACATAATTGTTTCGGGGGGTGGCGATATGGCCAGGATTTTTGCATAATGTAATTTGTTTAATGCAGACAGCATAATCGCAGCTAAATTCCATGGCTTACCTGTACTTTATATAACTTCACACACCATGATATGTACTGTAGCACTGTAACATGTAGGGGGGCATGCCAGAAGGTTCTACAGCAGGGTTTGAAGCTTCACACAAACAACCCCTGTCTCCTTGTTCCTGTTAGTTGGCTGCATGTTACAAAAACAAATCAACAAAATGACCTCCAACTTGAGAAAAACAGATGAACATCCCACCCCCCATCCCAGCCATTAGCCTTTAGCCATTAGCAATTATCCATTAGCTCGTTTGGGCTATGCTGTTTTCAAAAACAGCCTCTTCGTATTTTCCCATAATACCGACAGAAGGCCAGCTTTGTTACGGGTATTCCACTGATGAATAAGGCTGCTGTGACATGCTTCAGGAGCTGGTTCTGGGCCAGAATAAAGTCATATAAAAGCTGAGCTAAGTAAGCATGCCTTTATTTTGGTGCTAAAATGCTAATAGTCCCCAATGGTTCCCTCTTCCCTGGCTCCCCTCCGGCCTCCAAATGCTGCTCTGTCACGTGGTTGGTCAGGCTTCGCATTTGATTATTATGCATTTTCTGGAAGAAAGAAAAAACTTTCCTGCAAAAGAAAAGCATAAAAAAATTGAAATGGATTGAAAAAATTGATTGTGCCAGTCCTTTGGAGGGAAGGCAATTGAAGAATCCCGGAAAGAGTGTTGGACCATTATACAGGAAAAAGTGAGGCTGGCCTCGTGCGGCGCAGTATCGAGAAATGCTTAAACAAACTGGCAAGTGGCTAATTATGCCGGTAAAGTTCGAAATAAAAACACCGCTCATCCGGCTGGCTTATCGACAGTGTTACAGCAGGAATGGGATCTCCGCGGCATGTTTGGCACATGGCTGCTTGGGTGGCCTGTCACATGTATCCATGGCTACCAAGCTAAGCTTGAAACAAACATTCAGCGCACCAGAAAGCTAGCAAACATTAAGAGGCCCACGATATGCTAATCAACATCCTTTCAGACAGCATTAATCACCGTTGTTCCTGTGATAAGGACGATAAATGCATTGATTTTATAGGGATGGGTGGGTTTAGATACATTTCAAGCTATTCTGTCTGTCTCCTTGACCAGCACCAGATTCCCCTGGATCACAGACCAAGGTAGCTGGATTCAGCTTCTGCTGGTATGAAAAGGGCGTGAAAACAAGCCTCCCACCCAGCCAGACATCAATGACAAGGCTGCCCTGCATCCAGCTGGCCAGGGACCTGTCTACGTCTGCCAGCACTATTGGCTAACAGTCGAGCAATATGGCGCCCCCTGTTGTTCGACACAGACAAATCATTTTGGCGTAATATAGCGAGATCTTGTCTGGCATGTGCTTGGCTATTTTGTGTAAAAATGCAGGAGTCTCCATACCCCAGTCACACATGATCCCCCCACAAACCCTGGGACTGTTTGGGACACCAATGCCCCCCCCAATCACACATGAAATTACAGAGGCCACCCATGACTTAGCTGCAGTCATATTACTCATATTAGTACTGTTAACATCACTGACTATTCCTGAATGTTATCTTAGTCAAACACAGGGCCAGTTTGCTGGGGGGGGGAGAGAAATGTAATTTAATAATAACTTGCTAATTTAACTAATTAAAGTTTTGGGATACATCTGCTGCTCCAGGGCTGCAGCTGTAATTTCACTTTGGTTTTGCGCATTTATTTAGCTGGGGGCTGGAAGGCCATTCCTCACCAGACCGACCCCCAGAAAAATACAATGGTGTAATCCGTGTGGGAGGGGCTTTGGTCAACGAATGCGAACCTTCCCTGGCCGGACCGGTCTACACTGCCTCTGTGGGGTTGCGGGGGCTCAGCTTGGCAGGTAAATAAACCGCAGTGTAGCAGCATGCTAACAGACCACCCCCCCCCCCCCACATTGCGGGTGCGCGGTCACCCTGCCGTTCATTCTGCATGTACATTTGACATGAAGCATTATTTGCCATTTGCACAAGTTACAATGGAATGTGCGAGTTTTCTCATACCCCAAATTGCTCTCCTTTTTAAGAGCATCAGCCAATCTCCTGAAGCCCTTGCAACATTTTGGGGGGGTCAGGGCCCAATGGAGATGTGGCTACTCTGAGCCAAGGCAGGCACCCGAGTCTATCAGCACCAGAGCGCCATCACTGACCCGTCGATCCAGTTAGCTCTCCTGTCAGACTCTATATTCTGCTTTCATACGCACTCATTGTGACTCATTACTGGACAGATCCCATTACCAGTTAAGAACTGCAACATTTCGTCAGTTTTCTGTCCTCAGCGACCCCACCCGCATGAAGCCCTGGGCCTCAGCATTTGACGGCAGCCTCTGGCTTCAAGTAAACGCGACCCATTAAACGGTAGAAGCTTCCAGACAGTTCCACCAGGTACTGACTTTGTCTGCCCCCAACCATGACTAGAGCAATTACTGAGTGTGGTGACAGGCAGAGGCACTAACACTTAAACAAATTCACATTTACCCATTTATTCACTATTTTTTCACATTTATTGGCTATTTTCATGTTTGAACTGCTGGATATTTTGCAGTGGAGCAGTCAAGATTCATTTCTTCGCTTGGGGTGTTGAAGTGGGTTCCCTCCTGTGGATCAAACTGCCATGTGCTTCACATTATTTGCATCTTATACTTTATTTATTTATCAGACACTTTCTCCAACATGACATACATTTTTCAGAAAGCAGGCAATCCCTGGAGCAATTGGGGGATAAGGGCCTCCCCAGCGGGGTAAGGGCCTCGCCCAGCGGGGGATAAAGGACCCGCTCGGGGGGTAAGGGCCCGCTCGGGGGGTAAGGGCCTCGCTCGGGGGCCCATTGGTGATACCACTCTGCATGTTCTGGGATTTCAATCAGTGACCCTCCAATCCTAATCCTCTGAGCTCAGACATGTGTGAGGGACATGGCCATCACCGCCATTAAATCTGAGGGGGACGTGTCCCCCTCACATTTCATAATTATTCGTTCGGACCCCCCCACATTTAACATAAAATATTAGTTCACCCAGCGCTGTTTCTATTGCTTCGCGAAAGAATCCATTCCACTCGATCGATATGAGAATACAGACATACCACTGAAAGACCAGTCCGGGTTTGCAGGAAATGGCATCTAATTCATTAAAAAAAAATTCTGGGGGAGGGTCCCCAGACCCCCCCGCCAGTGTGTCCCCCCTACATTCAAAATGCTTCTGACGCCCCTGGTGAGGGGCTGACTTGAAGCCACTGGCTGGGGAGGGGGTATATGTGGGGGGCCACGGCAGGAGTATGGAGCAGCTGGCCACCAATCAGTCAAGGACAACTGAGAATCCAGTTCATTTATTTTCAACACTGCGGCCCTGTGCTGGTGGAATGGGTCAGCCTGTCCCCTGCCTGTCCCTGCCTGTCCCCTGCCTGTCCCTGCCTGCCCCTGCCTGTCCCCAGCCTGTCCTGAGGCTGTCCGCTGTCTGTCCCCAGCCCGTCCCCTGCCTGTCCCTGCCTGTCCTGAGGCTGTCCCCTGCCTGTCCCTGCCTGTCCCCTGCCTGTCCCTGCCTGTCCCCAGCCTGTCCCCTGCCTGTCCCCAGCCTGTCCCTGCCTGCCCCTGCCTGTCCCCTGCCTGTCCCCAGCCTGTCCTGCGGCTATCCCCTGGCTGACATGTCCAGTTTTTTTTTCAACCAACCAGTTGAGCCTAAAGAGTCACATTCAGAGAGTGTTCAACTGGTTGCTTGAAACAAAAGATTCTCAGTTTGGACTTGTACTTTCTGGACCAGAAATTTGGAGAGACTCCTCCGTGGGAACCGAGGACTGTCTGATGTATCCCTGTAGCCAATGGCAGCGGCAAGTGAGGTTCTGGGGACCAGGTACGAGGTCCCCACAAGGCGACGGGAGTAGTCGGCTAAGACAGCCTGCTGACCAAGAGTCTCGTAATGGCAATGTCTCAGTACTGCCTTGGGCAAGAGACGCCCGTCTGAGATTCTGAAACGCAGCTTTGAGGCGCATAAATATGAGGATTTTTCCAAATACTGTCACTCATATGTAAGAGGAAAAGGCCACGAGGTTTGCAGGATTGATGTTTCAGATCCTCCGTCTGTCAGAAGTACATCAGGGAAATGATGTCATCGCACACGGGGGGTGGGGGGCAGCCTGGTCCATTCATCATATCGATTCCATTTCGGCTTTCCGTAAGTGGGAGTATCGACAGGCTCTCCGGTTCCAGCATGCACCACTAGGGGGCGATATGGAAAGGGGTGTGAGCTGACAGAAGGAGATATTTCTTGACCATTCCTTGCCACTAACCTGCTTACCCACACCTGCTTCCTGCTGGTCATTATTGTCCTAATTGGATTCCCCTTCCCTCTCGTCCCACAGTCCCCATTTTCACTTAATAAACACCACCTGATCACTTTGGCCCAGACACTTCCATTTCCGACAAATCAAATTACTAGCAGACCCCCCCCCCCAGTTTCTGCTCCCCCACCGCCTGACCTCTCAGTGCTTTTGGCCAAAGTTTAAGACCATAACACTACAGGAAACATATTGAAGAAAGGGCTTCAAAACAGAGACTTTCTCAGTGTTTCCTGCTCCAGGGTCTCCCTCACACAGGCTCATTTTCTGAAAATACTTCCTGAGACAAGCCAGAAATCGATGGGGCTCCGCCCCCCAATCCTATAACTGTATTACACTCATTGGACTCTCCGTCGTTCCCAAGACTTTCATATGTCTCCAGGATTGTCCACCAACATCTGGAATGTCCTCTATTCCCTAGACTTTCCTTTTTACTCTGGACTCTGCTCTGTCCTCCCTCTGCTCCGTCCTCCCTCTGCTCTGTCCTCCCTCTCTGCTCTGTCCTGCCTCTGCTCTGTCCTCCCTCTCTACTCTGTCCTGCCTCTGCTCTGTCCACCCTCTCTACTCTGTCCTCCCTCTGCTCTGTCCTCCCTCTCTACTCTGTCCTGCCTCTGCTCTGTCCTCCCTCTCTACTCTGTCCTCCCTCTGGTCTGTCCTCCCTCTCTACTCTGTCCTCCCTCTGCTCTGTCCTCCCTCTCTACTCTGTCCTGCCTCTGCTCTGTCCTCCCTCTCTA